>ML404226.1:6238-83628 GCA_005239525.1 Nicotiana knightiana | reverse complement strand
GGTGGGAGGGGAATCGCCTTAGGTTTTGGTACTGTTGTAACACTTTGTGATATATGAGTGCCGTGTACGCAAGGTGACGAGTGCGTACGTGTGCTAAATATTTAAATTCCGGTCTTTGCTAATTAGTTTCCCTTATATGCCTTTACCGAGTTATTCTAGCACGTGTACTCATCATGATTAGCGTCAGTTCACATGTCTACATGTCTCATCTTTAAATTTCTATTTTTACAACATGCTTAGTTGAATTACCTGTTCTTCTTGGTTTTCCGTGTTTGTTCTTTAACTATAGGTTTTCCGTGTTTGTTCTTTAACTGTAGGTTTCCCTTGCTTGTAATATCATTGCTTCATTCACTACGTGTTGATTATTTTTGTGAATCTTGCTGAGTTGACTGTTGGGAGATTGGCACGAGGTTTCTTCCGTGCGGAGTGTGATTGGCACGAGGTTTCTTCTATGCGGAGTGTTATTGGCACGAGGTTTCGTCCTTGTGGAGTGTGATTGGCATGAGGTTTCTTCCATGCGAAGTGTTATTGGCACGAGGTTTCTTCAGTGCGGAGTGTGAGTAGCACGAGGTTTCTGTCGTGCGTTTATTGTTGTTGTTGCACGAGGTTTCTACCGTGCCATTGTGAGATATTTAATTCTGGGACTACGAGGCAGTGCCTCCGGACCACCCCTGTTGAGTTCCTTTTCTTGCTGTGTTGTTTTGTTGCTGTTGTTGTTCATTAACTTGTAAGATTTTCTTTTCCTTACGTGTTGTAATTATGTTCTTGTTTTCCTGTGCTGTTGCCTTTTCGTACATTCTTATTGTTGCACTTATCTGTCATTCCTTTTTATCATTTCATCTTCTGCCTTATTTCTATATCTCAGTAGGGCCCTGACCTCACATTGTCACTATTCTACCGAGGTTAGGCTTGAGACTTATTGGGTACCATTGTGGTATACCCACACTACCCTTCTGCACATGTTTTTGTGCAGACCCATGTACATCTTATCAGCCTCGATAACAAAGAGTGTGTGCTGCAGCCTGGAGATTTCAAAGTATATCTGCCAACGACCGCAAACCTCGGAGTCCCCAATCTATCCTTATTATGTTGTCTCTCTTATTCTCTTAAACGCTGATATATAGAGACATTTAGTACGTTTTTAGAGATTGTGTCTTGTGACTACCGGGTTTTGGGAGTTGTTCTTACTCTGAGTTGAAATTTTACCTATACATGCCGATCACAATTTTCAGTTATGTATATATCTGTTGAATCTTAGTCATTATTTTAATTATTATTTCAGTTATTTCGCAATTGTTAAGCTTACCTTGTCTTAGGGGTTAGGTGCCGTCGCGACATCTTACGGAGGGAAATTTGGGTCGTGACACTAGCACGTCTAACCGGACTTCAAAATATGAACATCTCTAATAAGTCTCCTTACCAGGAACATGTCGAAAATTACCTTCGCGACCAATATAATATAGTACTAAAACAAGAAGAACATTTCTGGACGCTAAAATCAAGAGTTCATTGGCTTAACGAGGCAGATGCAAAAACAAAGTTCTTTCACACCTCTACTATTCAATGAATAAGGCGCAACAGAATACTATGATTAAATGACAGTGTAGGTAACTGGACTTATGATCACCAAGAGATTAATTCTATTATCCCAAATCACTATAACTCCATCTATTCAATTGAGCTATTGGCCAACAATAGTGCTTCTCACGAACATTTTGATTACACTCTATCTGAGGAGGATAGAAGCATATTATCAAGGCCAGTGTCATAAGATGAAATTCATAGAGCAATAAAATCTTTCAAACCTCTCAAGACATCTAGGGAGGATGGGCTACATCCAATATTCTTTCAAAAGCATTGGAAATCAACCAAATGCACCCTAATCAAAATTTGCAAAGATGCGTTTGGATCTCTACAATCCCTGCAGAAATAAATACCACCTTTATCACACTAATTCCTAAAGTCAAAAATCTAGAACATATATCCCAATATAGACCAATTAGCTTGTACAATACTTCTTATAAAACGATTACCAAAATTATCCTCAACATGATTCACCCTTTCCTCAAATGGCTCATTAGTCCAAACCAATGCAGTTTCCTCCCAGGCTGAAGGGATGTATATAACACAATAATAGTACAAGAAGCTATCCACTCCTTTAATCGAATGACATGACAGATGGGAAACATGATGCATAAACTAGACCTAGCAAAAGCTTTTGATAGACTTGAATTGTCATTTATACACAAATATCTTTACACCCTAGGATTCCTAGCTACTCTAATCAAGCTTATTATGAATTGCATCTCCACCTCCTCCGTCTTAATCATGATAAATGGAATACCTACTATATTCTTCGAACCATCTCGAGGCATTCGTCAAGGAGATCCACTATCCTCATACATCTTCATCATTTGTATACAATCACTATCATACCAAATTGAATCAAGCCACAACCAATAGTGACTGGATACCACTTAAGATTAGTAGCTCAGAGCAATCAATCTCCTACCTGCTTTTTGCGGACAACCTCATACTATTCGCTCGTGATGATCTACACAATGCTAAACTATCATTAATATATTCAACTCTCTCCACCACCAATCAGGGAAAAAAACTAATTTGTCAAAATCAAAATTTTACTTCTCAAAAAATGTGCCGCTCCATACTTAAGAGTGCCTAACCAGTGCCCTAAACATCTACAAGGTAACCAACTTTGGTAAATACCTGAGTTTCCACCTAACTAACAATCCCCCCAAAGGAAAGGACTCTTAATTCATAATAGAATGAATAACAAGCTTTCAGGATGGAATTAATTCCACCCGTATACACTCAATACTAGCCACCATACCAAACTATTCTATGCAAAATAATCTACTACCAATCACTACTAGGAACCACGTATACCATATCCAACGAAGAAACCTATGGGATTTAACTCCAGAAAAAAGAAAAGTCCACCTTGTTAATTGGGAGATTATAACCACTCCGAAAGCGCTCGGAGGACTAGGGCTATAAAACCAGTGTAAAGAATTATTCAATGCTAGCAACACTACTATGGAGATTCTATAAGAACAATCAATCACTCTGGGTAAAAATTCTTCAAGGTAAATATGTCCAACATAGACGAGTAGACACACTCGAAGCAAAACCTGCTGATTCATACATTTGGAAAAGCATTACCAAAGTAACTCCTCTATTCTGCTCAGGGCTTTCCTGGAACATAGGACATGTGAAAAAAATAAATCTCTGGCATGACAGTTGGATCCCTAATAATACATGTGTATGATATTCAATAGAAGGTCCTCTACAATACAGGAAGGAACAACAAACAATGTCTTCAATCCTTACAAATCATTCATGGTTCTTTGGTAGACTATCTCTAACATTACACCTTGATATTGAACAAAAATTCAACAAGCTCTACATCACTTCCTCACAAAAAACTGATCAATCCTTCTGGAACCAAACCCCTCCTGGAAACTTTACCACAAAGTCAGCCTATCTACCTAAACTACAAATCAACAACCTAATAAAGCCGCCAAACACTACCACTACCTATAGGATCTGGCAACTAAAGTGTCTGAAGAAGATGAAATAATTCACGTGGCTACATATGCACCACAAGTTACCTACTAAAGACTTCCTGTTAAAAAAAAAATAGTCCAAACTAACCTTTGTCAAATTAGTCCAACCAAAGTAGAAGACGTATACCGTATCTTCTTCTCGTGCAAAAATTCATACCACTTGTGAACTTTGTTCAATCTCCAAAAAACACAAGTACACAACTTTGCCCACTGGATAAAGGATATGTGTCTAAGAGACAGTACCATCAACACAACAAATGCCTCCATCAAAGCTCCAAACTCCACTTTAATACCTTTTATCCTGTGGAACACTTGGATTAATAGGAACTCTAACCTCTTCAACCAAACAACTTCAGTCGCTTGCCAAACCAAAATTAAGACACAAGTTGCTGAGTTTATTCAATCACACAGATTACTATGAACCCCAATCCTAAGCTTCACAACCGATAAGATGGTACCCACCAACTAACCAATACAAGCTAAACGTTGATGGAGCTTTTGATAAAAACAATCAAACCAGTAGCACTGGTTGAATCATCAGAGACTATAATGGCAATTGGATAGTGGGATTAGCACACAAGGCAACTGCAACATTAGCTCTTCATGCCAAACTGCTAGCACTAATGGTTGGACAAGAACTCTCCTTCACAAAAATCTTTTTCCCACTATAGTGGAAACAGATTCACATGTATTATGTAACGTATTTAAAGACGGACAACTTCGCTACTCACATCTTCTTCATGATTGAAATTTTCTTCTTGATGCTATTGGAGTGGCAGAAATAGCACATATATACCGGGAAGGTAACTCTGTAGCACACTTTGGAAAAAGTATGGAAGCACCAGGCAACATATATACACAAAGGAAGATAACATTATGCACTGGGAAACACTTCCAACTTTTATTTTACCAATTTTTATTAAAGACAAATCGGGAAAAACTGCAATGCGGTCTATCCCCATGTTATGCAATAACTAAATTTCCTATGTTTTTAATATAATAGACTCTCATTTTCTTAGAAAAAAAGAGAGTAAGATTTTAAGAGAGTTAGTCTGGAAAAGGAAATATACATCACTATCTGAATTTTCTAATTAAATTTAACTGAATTCTAAACAACTTTGAAAGTTATATAAAAAATTCATATTATACTAGGATGATATAAAATATTATCAGACGTTGCAAAATGAAAATTCAGTGACTCAGGTAGTTGTAAAGTAAGTGTGATCATCTGATAGGTCATCTAGAGTTTTAAACCCTAATTTCATGTTTTGAAACCTCAGATATCTCATTTTAGCCTTCCTCAATTTGCATGCACAATCCAGGTGTTTTTCTGAAAAGCTTTTATGTTAAAAATTGATAAAATATGAAATTTTTCCTTAAAAATCCATTTGAGTTTACTTCGGTCAACATTTTGGGCAAACGGATTCGGATCTGTGTTTTGACGGTCCCGATGGATTCGTATCATGATTTTCGACTTGGGCGTATGCATGGAATCGAATTGTGAGGCCCTTAGCTTGAGTTTTCGTATTTTGTTGAAAAATTAAAGTTTAAAGGCTTAATGACATAAAAGGTTTCACCAATGTTTGACTTTATTAAAATCTGGTCTGTATTTTGATTATGCAATCCTGTATAGGTTCATTACTATATTTATGACTTTTCTATCAAATATGGTGAGAATCGTAGTTGGTTTGACGTGATTCAGACGTTCGGTTGCTAAAATAGAAATTCAAAAGATTTCTTGAAAATTTCATTTGATTTGGTGTGCGATTCATAGTTCTAGGTGTTATTTTGGCGATTTGATCATCCGAGCAAGTTCATATGATGTTTTTAGACTTGTGTGTATATTTAGTTTGGAACCCCGAGGGCTCGGGTGAGTTTCAGATAGGCTACATAGTGAAATTGAACTTAGAATCATAGCTGTTGTAATTAATTTCTGGTGTCTATTTGCGAGATCTGGCTTGCATTTGCGAAGAATCATTCGTATTTGCGAGCCTGGGCATGGCTGGGGGGTCCTCGCAGAGTCGCATTTGCTACTCAACACTATTTTGAGGATCTTCACATTTGTGAAGAATGGTTCGCATTTGTGATGGCATCAGGGTTCGCATTGAAGACCATTTTATTGCTATTGTGATCACTGGTAGTCTGTGTGGAGTTCGCAATTTTGGCCTCTTTCTCGCAAATGTTCGCAATTGCGACATCCGTAGCTGTGTAAAAATTGATTTAGACGGGATTTCTTTCATTCTTTCAAAAATTTAAACCTAGAGAACCATAGAGGCAATTTTTCCAAGAGCACTTCTTCCCCAATTCATTGGTAAGTGATTCTAACCTATTTTCTTTCAATCTTCCATTACATTTCATAAGATTTCAACCTAAAATCTAGGATTTTCATGGTGGAAATTGGGGATTCCAGTAGAATTAGGAATTTTTGTAAAATTGGAATTTAGACCTCAAATTGATGTCAGATTTCGAAACAAATTACATTAACGGGCTCGGGGGTGAATGTGTACTCGGGTTTTGGTCCGAATTTCGGGTTTGGACCAAGCGGGCCCGTGTAAGGACCTAGCTGATACTTTTGAGAATTTAAGTCCTGTTCGACGGTATATGGTCCTGAGAAACTTCGTAGAAAGTGTATTGACTTGCGTGCATGGTTGAATTCAGTTACAGGATGATTCCGAGTCAAATCGGAAGAAGGATTCATGTTTTGGAAGCTTAAGCGGTAAGAGTTGACCAGATATTGACTTTTGTGAAAATGGCTTCAGAACGGGTTTTGGATGATTCCAACAACTTCGTATGGTGATTTTGGACTTAGGCATGCGTCCAGATTTGGATTTGGAGGTCCGTAGGGTAATTTGGAGCATTTCGGCGAAAGTTGGAAAAGTTGAAGTTTTGAAGGTTGAGAGTTTTAAACAAGATTTTACTTTGGGAATACGATTCTGAGGGCCGGAACAACTCTGTTATTCTATTTGGGACGTGCCTGCAAAATTTGACGTCATTCTGGGTTGATTTGATAGGACGCGAATTTTAGAAGTTGGAAGGTTTGAAAGTTCATAAGTTCGATTCATGGTGCGATTCATAGTGAAGATGACTCCGAAATGGAGTTTCATCGGTTTCAATAGATCCATATGGTGATTTTAGTCTTAGGGGCGTATTTGGGGGTTGATTTGGAGGTCCATAGATCATTTTGGCGAAGGTTGGAAAATGGGAAGGTTTTTTGGGAAATCTGATCGGGAGTGGACTTTTTGATATCGGGGTCTGATTCCAATTCCAGAAGTTTGAGTAGGTCCGTAATGTCAACTGTGATTTATGTGCAAAATTTGAGGTCAATCAGACTTGATTTGATAGGTTTCAACATCAGATGCAGCAGTTTGAAGTTCTAAAGTTCATTAGGCTTGAATCGATGCACAATTTGCGTTTCTAGCGTTGTTTTATGTGATTTGAAGGCTCGAATAAGTTTGTACGATGTTTTAGGACTTCTTGTTATTTTTGATTGAGGTCCCGGGGGCCTTCGGTGTGATTCGGATTATTATCGGATCATTTTTGGACTTAGAGGAATAGCTGATGCTGGGTTGTTTCTGGTGTCATCGCAACTGTTGTGGGATTGGCTGCAAGTGCGGATTCGCATAATCGATCTTGAGTCACAGATGCAGAGTTGGCCTTGCCCAGCAGTGATCGCAGAAGCGGAACATTTTTCATAGAAGCGCCTTCGCTTCTCCGATGGAAGGAGCGCAGAAGCGCTTTGGGTTGCAGTAGCGATCCTTGTACCGGATAAGCGGTTCCTCAAATGTGGTCCCTTTTCCGAAGAATAGAAAGTCCAACATTTAAGTGTCTTCCACACCTACAATGATTTTTCGTAGGTGCAGCATCATAAAAGTTATTCTTGGGGCGCAAATGCGGTTTGGTTGGGCAGAAAAAAGGGAAAAAATAAGAGTTTGATATCATTTTCATTTGGGGACTTAGAGAGCTCGGATTGAGGCAAAAAATTGAGGGATTTTAAGAGAAACATTTGGGTAAGGATCTACACTCATTTTTTATTAATATCCATTAATCTATCATTTATTTCTTCATTTAATTAAGGATCTGGGTTGATAAAATGGGGGAAAAAGTTGGAAGATCCTTATGACAAATTTTGAGATTTTAATCGTGGTTTTGGTATCAGATTTATGTAATTTTGGTATGAAAGAACTCGATAACGAAAGGGTGTTCGTATTTTGTGACTTTTACCTGATTTCGAGACGTGGGTCCGGGTCGACTTTTTAGGGCGATTTTTTTTCAATTCTTTGCTAAAGTCGTAGTTTTATTATCTAAAGTAGTTTATTATAGTTGTATTTAAAGTATGTAATTGCATTTGGCTAGATTTGGGCCATTCAGAGTCTGAAAGTCGAGGGATAGGCATTCTTATTAACTGATTGAGCTTTATCGAGGTAAGTGATTTGTCTAACCTTGTGTGGGGGAAGTCCACTTAGGTTTTGGTACTGTTGTAATACTTTGTGATATGTGAGTGCCGTGTACGCGAGGTGACAAGTGCGTACACGGGCTAAATGTTGAAATTCCGGTCTTTTCTAATTAGTTTCCCTTCTATGCATTTATCGAGTTATTGTATCACGTGTAGTCATCATGACTAGCCTCTGTTCACATGTCTACGTGTCTCATCTTTAAATTGCTATATGTACAACATGTTCAGTTAAATTAGTTTTTCTCCTTGGTTTTCCTTGTTTGTTCTTTAACTGTAGGTTTTCCTTGCTTATAATGTCATTCCTTTATTCACTACATGTTGATTATTTTCGTAATTCTTGCTGAGTTACCTCTTGGGAGATTGGAACGAGGTTTATTCTGTGCAGAGTGTGATTGGCACGAGGTTTCTTCCATGTGGAGAGTGATTGGCTCGAGTTTTGTTCCGTCCAAAGTTTTATTGGCAGGAGGTTTCTTCCGTGCGGAGTGTTGTTGTTGCACGTGGTTTTTGTCGTGCCGTTATGAGATATTTACTTTTGAGACTACGAGGAAGTACCCCAGGAGCACTCTATTGAGTTCCTTTTCTTGCTAGGTTGTTTTGTTGTTGTTGTTGTGGTTCATTAACTTGTACGATGTTCTTTTCCTTATGTATTGTAATTATCTTCTTGTTTCCCTTTGCTTTTGACTTTTCGTACATTCTTACTGCTTCACTTATCTGCCAGTCCTTTTTATCATTTCATCTTTTGCCTTATTTCTTATATCCCAATAAGACCCTGACCTGAACTCGTCATTACTCTACCGAGGTTAGGCCTGGAACTTACTAGGTATTGTTGTGGTGTAATCATACTACGGTTCTACACATGTTTTTGTGTTGATCTAGGTACATCATATCAGCCTCGATAACAGAGAGTGTGAGTGGCAACCTGGAGATTTTAAGGTATATCTGCCAACGACCACAGACCTCGGAGTCCCCACTCTATCCTTATTGTGTTGTCTCTCTTATTCTCTTAGACGCAGATGTATAGAGACATTTAGTACTTCTTTAGAGCTTATGGCTTGTGACTACCGGGTTTTGGGAGCTGTTCTTACTCTAAGTTGAAATTTTACTTGTACATGCCGAGCGGCAGTTTCCAGTTATGTATATATATCTGTTGAAGGTTAGTCGTTATTTCAGTTATTCCGTAATTGTTAGGCTTACCTAGTCTTAGGGACTAGGTGCCGTCATGACATCTTACGGAGGGGAATTTGGGTTGTGACAAGTATGTATAAGAGCTCTAGGTTCATAGGTGTTATGAGTCACAAGCAGGTTTTGTAGAGTCTTGTGGATCGGTATAGAGACGTCTGTACTTATCTTCGGGAGGCTATGGAATTGTTAGGAAAAATTTCACTTCTTTGATTCCTTGTGCAAAATTGTTGACTTCGGGATTCTAAACTTCTGTCTTTCTATTCTCTCACAGATGGTGAGGACACGTACAACCGAATTAGAAGACCAGACACCCGCACCCCCTACTAGAGCCGCGAGAGGTCAGGGCCGGAATTAGGCCGAGGACGTCCACGTGGTGAAGTGAGGGCACCAACTTGAGCTGCTACAAAGGACCCACCAGTAGTTCTAGTTGGAGGGCAATGATTGATACCACTTGCTCCTGCCATATCTCAGGCCGAGGGATGAGCACAGACTCCCGCCGCCTACATACTAGAGCAGCGGGTGCAGGTCGAGCCGGTTCTAGAGGTCATGCCCATGCAGTCGGCAACCTCAGTTCAACCCGCAGTTAGGGCCGCAGTTTCTTAGGAGGAGCAGCTCAGGCTCGAGAGGTATAAGAGGTGCCACCCTCCTACCTTTAGTGGCTTAGCGTCAGAGGATGCCCAGGGTTTTATTGAGGAGTGCCACCAAATCCTCCGTACTATGGGTGTTGCAGATACTAGTGGGGTTTCTTTCACTGCATTCTAGCTTAGAGGATCGACTTATTAGTGGTGGCGAGCATACGAGTTGGGTAGTCCGGCCGAGGCAGCTTCACTCACTTGAACTCAGTTCTCAGATATGTTCTTGAGGGAGTGTGTTCCCCAGAGTCTCACATATCTATGGCGGACAGAGTTTGAGCAGTTGCGCCAAGGTTCTATGATCGTGTCAGAGTATTCGATCTGATTCAGTGATTTGACTAGGCATCCACCAACCTTGGTTGCTACAATTCGAGAGCGGGTTCGTCGATTTATTGAGGAGATCAACCCAGTATCAGATTTAGAATGGACTGAGAGTTGGAGATGGATATTGCGTACCAACAGGTAGTTGGGATCGCTAGGAGATTCGAGGGCATGCTGGCCTGGGAGAGAGAGAGAGAGAGGCTAAGAGGTCTCGAGAGTCTGGCATATATAGTGGTACTCGTGACCTAGGTACAGCCCGTCAGGGTAAGGCTATGTGGGTCTCCCCATTCATTCAGCAGTTCGAACCGCCAATGGTACTCCGGACACTCCTAGGCCCCAGGCTCGTTATTATGCACCGCCCTTGTCGAGTGTACCTCCCGCATGGGGTGCTTTCAGCGGTCAGTCCAGCTGATCTGGCCCGAGCAAGAAATATCAGCCACATCCTCCAATAACTTGTTTTGAGTGTGGTGACACTTGACATATTGTAAGGGATTGCCCCAAACTTTGGAGGGTGTACCTGCACATACTACTCAGGCATCGCGTGCTCCACCGGGTCCTTAGGCTATGTTTACCGCACCAGCTCCCACTCCACCTGCTCAGCCAACTCAGGGTGGAGGTCGGGCAGGTAGAGGCCGCCCTAGAGGGAGAGACCAGGCTAGATATTATGCTCTTCCTGCACGGACGGAGGTACTCGTATCTGACTCTGTCATTACATGTGTTGTTCCGGTATGTCATAGAGATGCATCAGTCTTATTTGATCCAGGCTCCACTTATTCCCACGTGTCTTCTTATTTTGCTCCGTATTTGGGTGTATCCCGTGATTTTTTGAGTTCTCCTATTTATTTGTCTACACATGTAGGAGATTCTATTGTTGTTGACTGCATGTATGGGTCGTGTTTGGTTGTTCTTAGCGGTTTCTGCGACCAAAGCTAATTTATTATTGCTCAGTATGGTAGACTTTGATATTATTTTGGGCATGGACTGGTTGTCGCCCCATTATGCTATTCCTGATTGTCACTCCAAGACCGTGATGCTGGCCATGCCAGGATTACCACAGTTAGAGTGGAGAGGTACCTTAGATTATGTTCCTAGTGAAGTTATTTCATTTTTAATGGCTCGACGAATGGTTGAGAAGGGGTGTGACGCGTATCTAGCTTATGTGAAAGATGTCAGTGTTGATACTTCTACCCTTGAGTCAGTTTCGCTAGTAAGGGACTGTCCCGATATATTCTTGGCAGATCTTTTGGGCTTGGCGCCCGACAGGGACATCGATTTTGGTATTGATTTGTTATCGTGCACTCAGCACATCTCTATTCCTCCATATCATATGGCTCCGCCTGAGTTGAAGGAGTTAAAGGAGAAGTTACAGGAGTTGCTTGTTAAGGGCTTCATTCGGCCCAGTGTGTCGCCTTGGGGTGCTCCACTCTTGCTTGTGAAGAAGATGGATGGTTCTATACGCATGTGTATTAATTACCGCCAGTTGAAAAAAGTTACTATGAAGAACAAGCATCCATTGCCTCGTATTGATGACCTATTTGTTCAATTAAAGGGTGTTAGTGTGTTTTCTAAGATTGACTTGCATTCAAGGTATCATCTGTTGAAGATTCGGCAGCCAGATATCCCAAATACTTCTTTCAGAACTCACTATGGTCATGATGAGTTCCTAGTGATGTCATCTAGGTTGACCAACGCCTAAGCAACATTCATGCACTTGATGTACAATGTATTGCGGCCCTATATTAACTCTTTCATCATTGTGTTTATTGACGACCTTCTAGTGTACTCCCGGAGTTGGGAGGGTCATGAGCAACACCTGAGGACCGTGCTTCAGACCTTGAGAGAAAAGAAGTTATATGCAAAATTTTCCAAGTGTGAGTTATGGCTAGATTAAGTGGCATTATTGGGTCATGTGGTATCAACTGAGGGGATCAAGCTAGATCAGAAGAAGATTGAAGTAGTGCAGAGCTGGTCCAAACCGTCCTCAGCTATGGAGATCTAGAGTTTTCTTGGCTATGATAGGTATTACCGTTGATTTGTGTAGGGTTTCTCGTCTATTGCAGCACCTATGACCAGATTGACCCTGAAGGGTTCTCCGTTTAGATGGACCGAGGAGTGTGAGGAGAGCTTTCAAAACCTTAAGACTGCTTTGACTACAGCCCTAGTATTGGTATTGCCTACAGGTTCGGAGTCTTACACTATATATTGTGATGCGTCGAGTATTGGTCTCGGCGCGGTGTTGATGCAAGACGGTAGGGACTGCCTACACGTCTAGACAACTGAAGGTGCATGAGAAGAACTATATTGTTCATGATCTTGAGTTAGCAGCTATTGTTCATGACTTGAAGATTTGGTAGCACTATTTGTACGGTGTCCCTTGTGAGATCTCACAGACCAGCGGAGTCTGTAGCATCTGTTCAAACAAAAGCATCGTAACTTGCGTCAACGGAGGTGGTTGGAGTTGCTTAAGGATTATGACATCACCATTCTTTATCATCCCACGAAGGCCAATGTGGTGGCTGATGCCTTGAGTCGCAAGGCAGAGAGTTTGGGCAACTTAGCATATCTACTAGTAGCAAAGAGGCCTTTAGCCTTGGATGTTCAGGTGTTGGCTAACTTGTTTTTCAGATTGGATATTTCCGAGACGAGCGAGTTTTGGCTTGTGCGGTTTCTCAGTCTTCTCTTTATGATCGTATCAGAGTGCGTCGGTATGATGACCCCCATCTGCTTGTCTTTAAGGATACGGTTCAACACGGTGATGCCAAGGAGGTCACTGTTGGAGATGATGGGGCATTGAGTATGCAGGGCAGGTTATGTGTGTCTAATGTAGATGGCTTGCGTGAGTTTATTCTCCAGGAGGCTCACAGTTCACGGTACTCTATTCATCCAGGTGTCGCGAAGATGTATCAGGACTTGAGGCAGTACTATTGGTGGAGGAGGATGAAGAAGGACATAGTGGAATATGTAGCTCGGTGCCTAAATTGTCAGGAGGTGAAGTATGAGCGTCAATGGTCAAGTGGATTGCTTCAGAACCTAGAGATTCCGGAGTGGAAATGGGAGAGGATCACTATGGATTTGGTTGTAAGGATCCCACAGACTCAGAGGAAATTCGATGCAGTTTGAGTGATTGTGGATAGATTGACCAAGTCAGCTCATTTCATTCCTGTGGTTACTACTTACTCCTCGAAGCAGGTGGCTCAGGTTTACATTCACGAGATTGTCAAGCTTCATGGCGTACTGGTATCTATCATCTCTGACCAGGGTACACAATTTACATCTCGGTTCTGGAGAACCGTACAACATGAGTTGGGTAGTCGGGTGGAGTTGAGTCCAATATTTCATCCTCATACGGACGGATAGTCCGACCGCAGTATTCAGATATTAGAGGATATGCTTCGTGCATGTGTGATGGACTTTTTGTGGTTCTTCGGATCAGTTTTTGCCACTTGCAAAGTTTGCCTACAACAATAGATATTAGTCAAGCATTCAGAAAGCATCGTATTAGTCTTTGTCTGGTAGGCGGTGTCGGTTTCCAGTGGGTTGGTTTGAGCCGGGCGAGGCTAGACTATTGGGTACAGACTTTGTCTAGGATGCTTTAGAAAAGGTTAAATTAATTCAGGATCGACTTCGTACAACCCTATCTCGATAGAAGAGTTATACGGATCGGAAGGCTCGTGATGTTGCATTCATGGTAGGGGTTTCTCCCATGAAGGGTGTTACGAGGTTCGGGGAAAGAAAGGAAAGTTGAGCCCTAGGTATAGGAGGCCTTTTTAGATTCTTGAGAGAGTTGGAGAGGTGGCTTACAGACTTGCACTACCACCTAGTCTCGCTGCAGTTCATCCAGTGTTCCATGTTTCCAAGCTCAGGAAGTATCACGGTGATCAGTCTCATATGTTAGACTTCAGTTCAATCCGGTTGGACAAGGATCTATCTTATGATGAGGAGCCGGTGGCCCTTTTGGACATGCAGGTTTGAAAGTTGAGGTCAATGAATATTACTTAAGTGAAAGTTTAGTAGAGGGGTCATCCGGTCGAGGAGGTTAGTTGGGAGACCTAGCATGATATGTGCAGCCGCTACCCTCATTTTTTCACCACTTCAGGTATGTCCCTATGCTCGTTCAAGGAAGAAACGATTGTTTTAAGAGGGGAAAGATGTAACGATCTGGCCGGTCATTTTGAGATTACTAGTCCCGATCCTCTCATTATTATCCCCTCTGCTTTATTTTATGCTTACTTGACTTTCTGGGTGCTCGGTGTCGGTTTCAGGAGAGTTTTCGGAGTGAAATGGGATACATAGTCCCTAAGTTTGAAATTTGATGGTAAGAGTTGACCGTACTTTGACATGAGTAAAGACGACTCCGGAAAAATTTTCGCCTGTTCCAATAGCTCCGCATGGTATTTTTTTTGTCTTAGGAGCGTGTCCGGGGGTTGATTTGGAGGTCCGCAGGTCATTTTGGCGTCATTTGGCGAAGGTTGGAAAATTTGAAGTTTTTTAGGAAATCTGATCAGGAGTGGACTTTTTGGTTTCGGGGTCCAATTCCAATTCCGGAAGTTAGAGTAGGTCCATAATGTCAAATGTGACTTGTGTGCCAAATATGAGGTCAGTCGGACTTGATTTGATAGGTTTCGACATCAGATGCAGAAGTTTGAACTTCTAAGATCATTAGGTTTGAATCGATGTGCAATTCGTGTTTCTAGTGTTGTTTGATGTGATTTGAAGGCTCAACTAAGTTCGTATGATTTTTTTTGACTTCTAGTGGACTTAGATTTCATTCGAATCATTTGTGGACTTAGACGAATAACTGATGTTGGGTTGTTTCTGGTGTCATCGCACCTGCGATGGGATTGGCCACAAGTCCCGACTTGTATAAGCGAGATGTAGGTCGCAGATGTGGAGCTAGCCTTGCCCAACAGTGGTCACAGAAGCGCAACATTTTTCTGAAAAGCACCTTCGCTTTGCAATGGCAGGAGTGCAACATTTTTCGGAAAAGAACCTTCGCTTTGCAATGGCAGGAGCGCAGAAGCGGTTCCGTAAATGCGCGCCCTTGTACACAGAAGCAAAAGTCTAGGACTTAAGTGTTTTCCGGACCTGCAATGATTTTCTGCATGTGCAGCGTCGCTCAAGCGATTCTTGGGCCACATATGCGGTTTGACTGGGCAGAAAAAAGGGTTAATGAGGGTTTGATCACATTTTCAATTTGGGACTTAGTGAGCTCAGATTGAGGCGAAAATTTGAGGAATATTCAGGGGAAACATTTGTATAAGTATTCTATACTCATTTTTGATTAATATCCACTAATATATTATTTATTTCTTCATTTAATTAAGGATTTGGGTTGAGCAATTGGCGGGAAAAGGTGGACGATCCTTAGGCCAAATTTTGAGATTTTAATCAAGGTTTTGGTATCAGATTTGTGTAATTCTGGTATGGGTGAACTCGATATTGAATGGGTGTTCGTATTTTGTAACTTTTACCCGATTCCGAGACGTGGGCTTGGGTCGACTTTTTGGGGTGATGTTTTCCAATTCTTTGCTAAAGTCATAGTTTCATTATATAAAGTAGTTTATTGTAGTTGTATTTATAATATATAATTGCTATTGACTGATTGAGCTTGATTCGAGAAAGGTGACTTCACTAACCTTGTGTGGGGGGAATGGCCTTAGGTTTTGGTACTGTTGTAACAGTTTTTCATATGTGAGTGTCGTGTACGCGAGGTGATGGGTGCGTACATGTGCTAAATATTGAAATTCAGGTCTTTGCTAATTAGTTTCCCTTCTATGCCTTTACCGAGTTTCTCTAGCATGTGTAGTCATCATGATTAGGCTCAGTTCACATGTCTACGTGTCTCATCTGTAAATTGCTATTTGTACAACATGCTTAGTTGAATTACCTATTCTCCTTGGTTTTCCGTGTTTGTTGTTTAACTGTAGGTTTTCCTTGATTGTAATACCATTTCTTCATTCACTACGTGTTGATTATTTTTGTGATTCTTCCTGAGTTGGATGTTGGGAGATTGGCACGAGGTTTCTTCCATGCAGAGTGTGATTGGCATGAGGTTTCTTCCATGTGTAGTGTTATTGCCACGAGGTTTTTTTCGTGCGGAGTGTGATTGGCACGAGGTTCTTCCGTGCAAAGTGTTATTGACACGAGGTTTCTTACGTGCAGAGTGTGAGTGGCACGATGTTTCTGCCCTGCGGTTGTTGTTGTTGCACGAGGTTTCTGTTGTGCCGTTATGGAAGTGCCTCGGGAGAGCCCCTTTTGAGTTCCTTTTCTTGCTGTGCTGTTTTGTTGTTGTTGTTGTTCATTAACTTGTAAGATGTTCTTTTCCTTACGTTTTGTAATTATGTTCTTGTTTTCCTATGTTGTTTCCTTTTCGTACATTCTTATTGCTGCACTTATCTGTCATTCTTTTTTATCATTTCATCTTCTGCCTTATTTCTTATATCCCAGTAGGGCCTTGACCTCACCTCGTCACTACTCTACCGAGGTTAGGTTTGGCATTTATTGGGTACGTTATGGTGTAATCATACTACCCTTCTGCACATGTTTTTGTGCAGACCCAGGTACATCTTATCAGCCTTGATAACAGAGAGTGTGTGCTGCAGCCTGGAGATTTCAAGGTATATATGCCAACGACAACAGACCTCGGAGTCCCCACTCTATCCTTATTTTGTTGTCTCTCTTATTCTCTTAAACACTGATGTATAGAGACATTTAGTACTTCTTTAGAGATTGTGGCTTGTGACTACTGGGTTTTGGGAGTTGTTCTTACTCTGAGTTGAAATTTTACTTGTACATGCCGAGCGATAGTTTTCAGTTATGTATATATATGTTGAATCTTAGTCGTTATTTCAGTTATCATTTAAGTTATTCTACAATTGTTAGGCTTACGTAGTCTTAGGTACTAGGTGCCGTCGTGACATCTTACGGAGGGGAATTTGGGTCGTGACACTAGCACGTCTAACAGGACTTCAAAATATGAACATCTCTAATAAGTCTCCTTACCATGAACACCTCGAAAATACCTTCGTTACCAGTATAATATAGTACTAAAACAAGAAGAAGATTTATGGAAGCTAAAATCAAGAGTTCAATGGCATAACGAGGGGGATGCAAGTACAAAGTTCTTTCACACCTCCACTATTCAAAGAAGAAGATGCAACAGAATACTAGAACTAAATGACAGTGTAGGTAACTGGACTTATGATCACCAAGAGATTAATTCTGTTATCCTAAATCACTATAACTCCATCTACTCAACTGAGCTATTGGCCAACAATAATGCTTCTCACGAACGTTTTGATTACACTTTATCCGAGGAGGATAAAAGCATATTATCAAGGTTAGTGTTAGAAGATGAAATGCATAGAGCCATAAAATCTTTCTAACTCTCAAGACACCTATAACTCAACCAAATGCGCCCTAATTAAAATTTGCAAAGATGTGTTTGAATTTCTTACAATCCCTGCAGAAATAAATACCACCTTTATCACACTCATTCTTAAAGTCAAAAATCCAAAACACATATCCCAATATAGACCAATTAGCTTGTGCAATACTTCTTATAAAATGATTACCAAAATTATCATCAACAGGATTCGCCCTTTCCTTAAACGTCTCATTAGTCCAAACTAATGTAGTTTCTTCCCAGGTCGAAGGGTTATTGATAACGCAATAATAGTACAATAAGCTATCCACTCCTTTAATTGAATGACAGGACAGATGGGAAATATGATGCTTAAACTAGACCTAGCAAAAGCTTTTGAGAGACTGGAATGGTCATTTATACGCAAATCTCTTTACACCCTAGGATACCCAGCTACCCTAATCAAGATTAGTATGAATTGCATCTCACCTCCTCCGTCTCAATCATGATATATGGAAGACCTACTAAATTCTTCGAACTATCTCGAGGCATTCATCAAGGAGATCCGTCAAGGAGATCCACTATCCTCATAAATCTTCATCATTTGTATACAATCACTATCCCACCAAATTGAATCAAGACACAACCAATAGTGACTGGATACCACTTAAGATTAGTAGATCGGGACATCCAATCTCCCACCTGGTTTTTGCGGACAACCTCATACTATTCGCTCGTGCTGATCTACACAATGCCAACAATATCATTAATATATTTAACACTCTCCACCACCAATCAGGGAAAAAGTTTAATTTCTAAAAGTCAAATCTTTACTTCTCCAAAAACGTGATGTTCAACACTCATGAGTCCCTAACCAGTGCCTTAAACATCCGCTAGGCTACCAACTTTCGTAAATACCTGGGTTTCCACCTAACTAACAATTCCCCCAAAGGGAAGGACTATCAATTCATAATTGATAGAATGAATAACAAGCTTTCAGGATGGAAAGCAACAACAATCAACATGGAAGGTAGAACCACCCACATACACTCAGTACTAACCACTATACGAAACTATTCCATGCAAAATAATCTACTGCCAATCACTACTAGGAATCACATAGACCGTATCCAACGAAACTCCCTATGGGCTTCAACTCCAGAAAAAAAAGAAGTCCAACTTGTTAATTGGGAGACTATAACGACTCCGAAAGCGCTCAGAGGACTAGGGTTGTATTAAGCCAATGTAAAGAATTATTCAATGCTAGCAACACTACTATGGAGATTCTATAAGAACAACCAATCACTCTGGGTAAAAATTCTACAAGATAAAAATGTCCGACGTTGACGAGTAGACACACTCGAGGCAGAACCTGATGATTCATACATTTGGAAAAGCATGAGCAAAGTAACACCTCTATTCCGCTCAGGGCTTTCCTGGAACATAGGAGATGGGAAAAAAACATGAATCTCTGGCATGCAACGGGATCCCTAATAATACATGTTTGCGATATTCAATAGAGGGGCCTCTACTGTATAGGGAGGAACAACAAACAGTGTCTTCAATCCTTACAAATCATTCATGGTTCTTTGATAGACTATCTCTAACATTACACGCTGATACTGTACAAAAAATCAATAAGATTTACATCCCTTTCTCACAAAAACTTTATTAATCCTTCTGGAACCAAACCGCCCTTGGCAACTTTACCACAAAGTTAGCCTACTACTACAACTACAAATCAACAACCTAATAAAGCCGCCAAATACTAGCACTACCTATTAGATCTGGCAACTAAAGTGTCTAAACAAGCTGAAATATTTCACGTGGCTACCTGTGCACCGCAAGTTACCTACTAAAGACTTCCTATTCAAAAAAAATATACTCCTAACTAACCTTTGTCAAATCAGTCCAACCGAAGTAGAAGACATATACCGCATCTTCTTCTTGTGCAAAAATTCATACCACTTATGAACTTTGTTCAATCTCCAAAACCACAATTACACAACTTTGTTCGCTGGATAAAGGATAGGTGTCTCAGCGACACTACCATCAACACAACAAATGCCTCCATCAAAACCCCAAACTCCATTCTAATACCTTTTATCCTGTGGAACACTTGGCTTAATAGGAACGCTAACCTCTTCAACCACACAACTTCAATCGCTTGCCAAAGCAAAATTAAGACCCAAGTTGTTGTGTTCATTTCAATCACACAGATTACTACGAACCCCAATCCTAAGATTCACATACCAATAAGATGGTATCCACCAACTAACCCTTACAAGCTAAACGTTGATAGAGCTATTGATAAAAACAATAAAACTAGTGGCACTGGTGGAATCATCAGAGACCATAATGGCAATTGGATAGTGGGATTAGCGCACAAGGCATCTGCAACATCGACTCATCACGCCGAACTGCTAGCACTAATGTCTGTACTAGAACTCTCTTTCACAAGAATATTTTTCCCACTATAGTGGAAAGAGATTCACAGGTAATATTTAACTTATTTAAAGACGAACAACTTTGCTACTCACATATTTTTCATGATTGTAGTTTTTTTCTTGATGCTATTGGAGTGTCAGAAATAACACATATATACAGGGAATGCAACTCTGTAGCAGACACTTTGGCAAAAGTATGGAAGCATCAGGCAACGTATATACACGGAGGAAGATCACATTATGGAAGCACTAGGCAACGTATATGCGGTCTATCCCCATGTTATGTAATAACTAAATTTTCTATGATTTTAATATAATAGACTCTCCTTTTCTTAGAAAAAAGTAAGATTTTAAGAGAGTTAGTCTCAAAAAGGAAATATACATCATTATCTGAGTTTTATTAATTAGATTTAAATGAATTTTAAATAACTTTAAAATTTATATAAAAAAATTCATATTATACTAGGATGATGTAAAATACTATCAGACGTTGCAAAATGAAAATTTGGCTACTCAGATAGTTGTAAAGTAAGTGAGATGACCCGATAGGTCATCTAGATTTTTAAACCCTAATTTCGTCTTTCGAAACCTCAAATATCTCATTTAAGCCTTCCTCGATTTGCATGCATGGTACGGGTGCTTTCCTGAAAAGCTTATATGTTAAAAATTGATAAAATATGAAATTTTGCCTTAATCCATTTGAGTTGACTTTGGTCAAAGCTTTGGGTAAACGGACCCGGATCTGTGTTTTCACAGTTCCGGTGGGTCTGTATCATAATTTAAGACTTGGGCGTATTACTGGAATGAAATATTGAGTTCCTAGCTCGAGTTTTCGTATTTTGTTGAGAAATTGATGTTTAAAGGCTTAGTAACTTAGAAGGTTTCACCAATGTTTGACTTTGTTGATACCAGATCTTTATTTTGGTTCCAAAACCCGGTATAGGTTGATTACTATATTTATGACTTGTCCATCAAATTTGGTGAGAAACAGAGTTGGTTTGACTTGATTCGGACGTCCGGTTGTTAAAATAACAATTTAAAAGTTATCTTGAAAATTTCATTTGATTTGGTGTCCGATTCATAGTTCTAAGTGTTATTTTAGCGATTTGATCGCGAGACCAAGTTCTTATGATGGTTTTATACTTGTGTGCATATTTGGTTTGGATCCGCGAGGGCTCGGGTGAGTTTCAGATAGGCTACACAGTGAAATTGATCTAGAATCATAGCTAGTGCATTTAATTTCAGGTGTCTATTGCAGATCTCGCAAATGCGAGATCTGGCTTGCATTTTTGAGCCTCGCATTTGCGAAGAATCATTCGCATTTGGGAGCCTGGGAATGACTAGGGGGTCCTCGCATTTTCGAGGAAGCATTCGCAATTGCGATCTTGACAGTTCCACTTTTGTGAAGGCAGAGTCGCAATTGCGACTCAGCACTATTTTGAGGATCTTCGCGTTTGCGAAGAGTGGTCTGCATTTGCGAGGGCATCAGGGTTCGCATTTGTGATCATTTTATCACAATTGCGATCACTGGATGTCTGAGAGGAGTTTGCAATTGCAACCTCTCTCTCGCATTGCAATGTTTGCAATTGCGAACATGGTATCGCAATTGCGACATCCGCAGTTGTGTAAGAATTGAGTTAGACGGGATTTCTTTCATATTTTCAAAAATTCAAACCTAGAAAACCATAGAGGCAGTTGTCCCAAGAGCACTTTTTCCCCAATTCATTGGTAAGTGATTCTAACCTATTTTCTTTCAATCTTCCATTACATTTCATAAGATTTCAACCTAAAATCTAGGATTTTAATGGTGGAAATTGGAGGTTCGGGTAGAATTAGGGATTTTTGTAAAATTGGAATTTAGACCTCAAATTGAGGTTGAATTTCGAAACAAATTAAATTACCGAGCTCGGGGGTGAATGGGTAATCAGGTTTTTGGTCCGAAGTTCGGGTTTGAATGGGTAATTAGGACTTGTTTGCCTATTTTCTACATTTTTAGATGTTGGGTACAATGAATATGTTAGGTAACAAGTACTTATGTGTTGTTGTTGGGTCAAATCATGCGGGTGGGACTTATTTTCTTGTAATTTATTTTTTCTTTGATCATGATATCCATGCTTAGACTAGTTAATTACTCAATAGATCGTTCTTTTTGCATTTATGAGCTATTTGAGATAATTGAGTATTATTTTCTGAAGTTGAGGTTGGTATTTTGAAAACGTTGTTGATGTGAGGCATGTTCTTGCTTATTCTATCTCCTTTTTGTTATATGTTCATTGTTACATGGTAAGGGAGAGTGTTAAAGAACGAAGGGTGATGCCGTTCCATATGAGAGTGTTAATGCACGAACGGTGATGTCGTATCGTATTTATTGATTATGATAAAAGTGTGTATAAAATCACGAAGGGTTATTATTATTATTATTAGATTTTTATTGCGTTATGTGGTTTTGTTCGCCTCAGGTATTGTATTCCCCATTGCTATTATTTGGTACTACTTATCCTTTATCTCCCCATTTTTATTTTCTCTTCCTTCTCTTTTCCTTTCATGCTTTCCTCTTCTTCTACTTACCCTTCCTGAGCCGAGGGTTTATTGGAAACAGCTTTTCTACCTGCATTAGGTAGGGGTAAGTTCTGCGTAAAGACTATCCTCCCCAGACCCCATATGTTGG
This sequence comes from Nicotiana knightiana, assembly GCA_005239525.1. Classification (NCBI taxonomy): domain Eukaryota; kingdom Viridiplantae; phylum Streptophyta; class Magnoliopsida; order Solanales; family Solanaceae; genus Nicotiana; species Nicotiana knightiana. The sequence goes on along the minus strand of ML404226.1, from coordinate 60,975 downwards.
GAATATACTGGGTTTGTTGCTATTTGTTTGTTTGTTATAGTGAGGTTGAGAGTAAAAGCACGAAGGGTGATGCCGTGCAGTTTTGTTCATTATGTTTATTCATTTTGATGGTTAAAGGCTTATTGATTGTTTCTTGTTATCATTCCCTGTGGTAGTTATAGTATCTTTTACCCCTTTTGCATGTCCCCTCCCAAAATCACATGTTAAGTTTTTATTTGTTGTTGTGTTGTACGTATATTTTTATTTGCACAGGTTTATTTTAAGTGGGTGTCTTGTCATAGCCTCATCACTACCTCGTCGAGGTTAGGCTCTACACTTACGGAGTACATCGGGTCGGTTGTACTCATACTACACTCTGCACTTCTTGTGCAGATTTTGATACTGGTCCCAACTGTCTGTTAGGCATTTTAGCTCGAATTTGCTTTTGGAGACTTGAGGTAGATCTGCTGGCGTCTGCAGAACTTGAAGTCCCCTTCCATTTCCCCTATTTTACTGTTCTTTTCGTTCAAAATAGTTGTAGTTATTTCAAACCCTATTTGTAGAGACTCTAGAAGCTCGTGAATTATGACTCTAGATTCCGGTTGTACTTAAATATTATTGATGTTTATGTTATTCTGCACTTAGTATTAGTTTCAGTTCGGCCTAATTGATTTTACTTATTGAAATATATTAAAATTGGATTAAAGATCCTCTAATGTTGGCTTGCCTAGCAAGTGAAATGTTAGGCGCCATCACGGTCCCAACGCTGGGAATTTCGGGTCGTGACAAGTTGGTACCAGAGCACTAGGTTTTCTAGGTCTCACAAGTCACAAGCAAGCTTACTAGAGTCTGGAGTATCGGTACGGAGACGTCTGTACTTATCTTCTTGAGGCTATGAAGTTTAGGAAGAAATTTCAGTTCTATTCTTCTCTGTCGTGCGATTTTATCCTATCATTGCTGATTGAAATCAACTATTCTTGTCCTCCCGCAGATGGCGAGAACACGTGCTACGTCTTCAGTAGGACAACAACCAGAGCCCCCAGTGGAAGCTTCTACGAGGGGCTGAGGTTGAGGTCATGCTAAGGGTAGAGGTAGAGGTAGAGCTCAGCCTAGAGCTCGAGCACCAACACCAGCACCAGCACCAACACCAACAGTGGAGCCTCAGGTGGATTTTGATAAGGAGGTTCTAGCTCAGACTGTACTTGTTGGACCAGCTCAGGTCCTGGAGGGGTTCATCGCCATCCTAGTGCTTCAGGACGCTCTAGTCTGTTTGGTGGGCCTTATGGAGAGTATGGCCCAGGCAGGTAAATTTTCTATGGCACCAGCCGTCTCTCAGGCTGGGGGAGGAGAATAGACTCCCTCTACTCTCACTCCAGAGCAGATGGCTTCCCAATATCAGACTCCAGCATCCCCACTAGCTTGGGTAGTTCAGACGGTTGTTGCGGCACAGGTCGGTGATGGACAGGCCATGTCTTATGAGGATTTATAAAGATTGGATAAGTTACTGAGATCTTTCCAGTTCACTTTAGTGGTGCACCTTCAGAGGAACCACTGGATTATCTTGACAGCTTCCATGAGTCGCTTCAGAACATGGGTATAGTTGAGACCGATGAGGTCATTTTTGCTGTATTTCAGATGACAGGTTCCGCCAAGAAATTGTGGAGGGACTACGTGTTGACCAGACCAGCTGGCGCCTGCTCTTCTTGAGACCAGTTCTCTTAGATCTTCCTAGAGAAGTTCCTTCCTATCACATTGAGAGAGGATTACCGCCGACAGTTCAAGCGTCTCGAGCAGGACAGCATGACTGTTAGTCAGTACGAGACCCATTTTGTGGATCTAGCCCGTCATGCTCTTCTTTTTCATCCTACTGAGAGGGATAAGGTGAGGAGGTTTATAGATGGACTCGCTCACCCTATCATGATTCATATGGCCTAGGAGACTGGGGTGAGATATCTTTCGGGCGGCTACCATGTCACCAGGCAGATCGAGGTGGTTCTTGCACAAGAGAGAGGGAATGGGTCTGATAAGAGGCCGCGTCATTGCGGTGGGTTCAGTGGCCCTCATCTGGAGTAAGGTTTAATTTTGGTAGTGGCCATCCTCCCAGGCCGTTTCATTCAACACTCCAGGAATCTCACAGTGCTTTAGGTAGTCGGGGCCCTTATATGTCTCATATAGATCAGCTAGCCTACAGTGCACCACCATCACCTATTAGTGCACCTCTACTCCATAGTTTTCAGGGAAGCTACTCAGGTCGAGAGGGTCAGTTTCAGGGTCTGCCTCCACAACAGCCGAGGTCCTATTATACTTGTGGTAACCTGAGACACATTGCTGGGTTTTGCCCTCGGGCACCGGGCAGCTCACAGCAGCAGGGTTCTCGTGCCATGGTTCTGACTTGGGTTGCTACACCTCCTACTCAGCCAGCCAGAGGCAGGGGTCCGGCAGCCAGAGGTAGAGCTCAGAATGTTAGAGGTGGAGGTCAGGCCATTAAAGGTGGAGGCAAGCAAGTTAGAGGCCATCCCAAGGACGTGGTTCAGAGTGGTGGGGCTCAACCACGATGTTATGCTTTCCCAGCCAGGCTTGAGGCTGAGTAATTTGACGCTGTTATAGGTATTGTTTTAGTTTTCCATAGGGATGCTTAAGTTCTATTTGATCTGGGCTTTACTTATTCCTACATGTCATCCTATTTTGCTTTGTATCTGGTTGTGCCTCGTGATTCTTTGAGTTCTCTTGTGTATGTGTCCACACCTGTGGGAGATTCTATTATTTTATATCGTGTCCATCGTTCGTGTGTGGTTACCATTGGGAGTCTTGAGGCTAGCATAGATCTCTTACTTCTCCACATGGTTTATTTCAATGTCATCTTGGGTATGGATTGGCTGTCACCTTATCATGTTATATTGGATTGTCACACCAAGATGGGGACCTTAGCCTTGTGGGGTTGCCTCGAGTAGAGTGGAGGGGGACTTCTGGCCATTATACCAGGGGTTATCTCTTATGTGAAGGCTCGACATATGGTCGAGAAGGGGTGTCTAGCTTATTTAGCTTATGTCCAAGATTCTAGTGCAGAGGTTTCTTCCATGGATTCAGTACCAGTTGTTCATAAGTTTCCAGAGGTGTTTCATACATATCTGTCGGGGATGCCACCCAACAGAGATATTGACTTCTATATTGATTTGGCTTCGGGGACTCAACTCATTTCTATTCTGCCATACTGTATGGCCCCGCTAGAGTTGAAGGAATTGAATGAGCAGTTGCAAGATTTAATTGATAAGGGCTTCATTAGGTCTAATGTCTCTCCATGGGGTGCGTGTGATGTTTGTGAAAAATAAAGATGGACCGATGACGATGTGCATAGATTATCGACAGTTGAACAAAGTAACCCTCAAGAACAAGTATCCATTGCCGAGGATTGGTGACTTATTTGATCATCTTCAGGGTTCCAAGGTGTTTTTAAGATTGATTTGAGGTATGGTTACCATCAGTTGAGTATTAGGGCATCCGATGTCCCTAAGATAACTTTTCAGACTCGATATGAGTATTATGAGTTTTTATTGATATCATCTGGGCTGACAAATGCCCCAACAATATTTATGAATTTGATGAACCGGGTGTTCAAGCCCTATTTGGATTCCTTTGTGATTGTGTTTATTGATGATATCTTTATCTATTCTCGCAGTCGGGAGAAGCATGTGTAGAATCTTCAAATTGTAGTTCAGACTCTGAGATACATCCAATTGTATGCTAAGTTTTCAAAGTGCGAGTTTTGGTTGGACTCAATCACTTTCTTGGGGCACGTCGTATCGGCAGAGGGAAATAAGGTGGATCCTAAGAAGATTGAGGCAGTTCAGAACTGGCCTAGACCCACTTCAGCTACGGAGATCCAGAGTTTCTTGGGTTTGGCGGGTTATTACCGTCGGTTTGTGGAGGGGTTATCATCTATAGCATCCCCATTGACCAAATTAACCCAGAAGGGTTCCCCGTTCAAATGGTTAGACGAGTGTGAGGCGAGCTTTCAGAAGCTCAAGACTATTTGGTTACATCGCTAGTGTTGGTGTTTCCCAAAGGTTCAAGATCTTATACGGTATATTCTAATGCATCTCGTATTGGGCTCGGTATAGTATTGATGCAGGATAGCAAATAGATTGCATATGCGTTGCTGCAGTTGAAGGATCATGAAAAGAATTACTATGTCCATGACTTGGAGCTAGCAGCCATTGTTCATGCGCTAAAGATTTGGAGGCACTATATTTACGGTGTGTCGTGCGAGGTTTTCAAGGATCATCGAAGCCTTCAGTATTTGTTCAGTATTTGAAGGACTATATATCTCCATCTTGTATCATCCACGGGAAGGCCAATGTGGTGGCCGACGCCTTGAGGAGAAAGGCAGCGAGTATGGGCAGCCTCGCATACATTCCAATTTGTGAGAGACGCCTTGCATCAGATGTTCAGGCTTTGGCCAATCAGTTCATGAGGTTGGATGTTTTAGAGCCCAATCGTGTTCTAGTTTATACAGTCGCTCGGTCTTCTTTGTTTGAATGCATCAGGAAAAGGCAGTATGATGACCCTTATTTGCTTGTCCTTGGAGACATAGTGCGGCATGGTGGTGCCAAGCCGATTACTGTTGGAGATGATGGGGTTTTGAGGATGTAGGGTCGTATTTGTGTGCCCAATGTAGATGGAATTCATGAGTTGATTCTTGAGGAGGCCCACAATTCCCGGTATTATATTCATCCGGGTGCCGCCAAGATGTATCAGGACTGCGACAACATTATTTGTGGAGAAGGATGGATAAGGACATAGTTGCTTATGTAGCTCGGTGTCTAAATTGTCAGCAAGTAAAGTGTGAGCATCAGAGGCCTGGTGGGTTTCTTCAGAGGTTAGAGATTCCTGAGTGGAAGTGGGAGCAAATCACTATGGATTTTATTGTTGGACTCCCACGGACTCAGAGAAAGTGAGCGCATTTCATTCCTGTGGTAGTTGCCTATTCTTCAGAGCGGGTAGCTGAGATCTACATCCACGAGATCGTCCGTCTTCATAGTGTGCTCGTGTCTATCATTTTTGATCGAGGTACACAATTCACCTCGCACTTTAGGAGAGAAGTACAATGTGAGTTGGGCACGCAGGTTGAGTTGAGCACAACATTTCATCCTCTCACGGATAAACAATCGGAGCGCACTATTCAGATATTGGAGGATATGCTTCGTGCTTGTGTGATAGATTTCGGGGGGTCGTGGGATGATTTCTTGCCACTTGAGGAATTTTCCTACAACAACAGCTACCAGTCGAGCATTTAGATGGCTCACTATGAGGCATTATATGGGAGACGATGCCAATCGCCAGTTGGATTGTTTGAGCTGGGGGAGGCTCGGTTGTTGGGTACAAATTTGGTACATGATGCCTTATAAGGTTAATATTATTCATGATACACTTCGTACAGCTCAGCGCAGGCACAAGAGTTATGCCGACCGTAGATTTTGTGATGTTTCATTCATGGTCGGAGATAGAGTATTGCTTCGGGTTTCACCCATGAAGGGTGTGATGAGGTTCAGAAAGAAGCGCAAGTTGAGCCCTAGGTACATCGAACCCTTTGAGATTCTAGAGAGAGTGGGTGAGGTGGCTTACAGGCTCGCAGTGCCACCTAGTTTATCAGTAGTCCATCCAGTTTTCCATGTGTCTATGCTTCGGAAGTATCACGGTGATCCGTCCCATGTGTTAGACTTCAGCTCAGTCCAATGGGACAAGGAATTGACTTATGATGATGAGACATTGGCTATTTTAGCCCGACATGTTTGACAATTGAGGTCTAAGAGTTACCCTTCAATTTGAGTGCAGTGGAGAGGTCAGCCCGTCGAGGAAGCTTCTTGGGAGTCTGTCAGACATGTGAAATAGATATCCACCCCTTTTCACCAGCCCAGGTTACTTTTATGTACATTCGAGGACAAACCGTTTTTTTAGAGGTGGAGAATGTGATGTCCCGATACCCGATAGATCATCTAGAGTTTTAAACTCTAATCTTGTATTTCAAAACCTCAAATATCTCATTTTATAAAAATTGATAAAATAATCCATTTGAGTTGACTTTGGTCAATATCAAACAGACCTAAATCTGTGGTTTGACGATCCCAGTGGGTCCGTATTGTGATTTGGGACTTGGGCGTATGCCCCAAATCAAATTCTGAGGTCCCTAGCTTGAGTTTTCGTATTTTATTGAAAAATTGATGTTTAAAGGCTTATGACATAGAAGGTTTCAACAATGTTTGATTTTGTTGATACCGGATCCGTATTTTGGTTCTGAAACTCGGTATATGTTCATTACTATATTTATGACTTGTCTGTAAAATTTGGTGAGAAACAAAGTTGGTTTGACGTGATTCGGATTTCCGATTTTTAAATAGCAATTCTAAAGTTGTCTTTAAAATTTCATTTTATTTGGAGTCCGATTCATAGTTCTAGGTGTTATTTTGGTAATTTGATTGCGCGAGCAAGTTCGTATGATATTTTTAGACTTGTATGCGTATTTGGTTTGGAGCCCCGAGGGCTCGGGTGAGTTTCGAATAGGCTACAGAGTGATATTGAACTTAGAATCATAGCTGGTGTATTTAATTTCTGGTGCCTGTCTTGCATTTGTGAAGAATCATTCGCGTTTGCTAGCTTGGGCATGGCTGGGGGTCCTCGCATTTGCGAGAAAAAGTTTGCAATTGCAATCTTGATAGTTCCACTTTTGCGAAGGCACAGTCGCAATTGCGACTCAACACTACTTTGAGGATCTTCGCATTTGCGAAGAGTGGTCCGCATTTGCGATGGCCTCATAGTTTACATTTGCGACCATTTTATTGCAATCGCGATCACTGGGAGTCTGTGAGGAGTTTGCAATTGCGACCTCTTTCTCGCATTGCAATGTTCGCAATTGCGATCATAGTATCGCAATTGCGACACCTGCAGATGTGTAAGGATTAAGTTAGACGGGATGTCTTTCATTCTTTCAAAAATTCAAACCTAGAGAACCATAGAGGCAATTTTTCCAAGAGAACTTCTTCCCCAATTATGAAGTGATTCTAACATATTTTCTTTCAATCTTCCATTACATTTCATATGATTTCAACCTAAAATCAAGAATTTTCATGGTGGAAATTGGGGGTTTTCACTAAAATTAGGGATTTTTATAAAATTAGAATTTAGACCTCAAATTGAGGTCGGATTTCGAAACAAATTACATAACCGGGCTCGGAGGTGAATGGGTAATCGGGTTTTGGTTTGAATTTCGGGTTTGGACCAAGGGGCCCGTGTAACGACCCAGCCGGTCATTTTGAGAATTTAAGTCCCGTTCGGTGGCATAAGGTCATGAGAAGCTTTGTATTATGTGTATTGACTTGCGTGCATGTTGAATTCAGTTAGCGGAGGATTCAGAGTCAAATCGGAAGAAGGATTAAAGTTTTGGAAGATTAAGCGGTAAGAGTTGACTGAGATTTAACTTTTGTCTAACCGGATCCGAAATAGGTTTTGGATAATTCCAACAGCTTCGTATGGTGATTTTGGACTTAGGCATGTGTCAGGATTGGGATTTGGAGATCCATAAGGTAATTTGGAGCATTTCGAAGAAAGTTGGAAAAGTTGAAGTTTTGAAGGTTGAGAGGTTTGACCAAGAGTTGACTTTGGTGATACCGAGGTTGGAATGCGATTCTAAGAGTTGAAGCAACTCTATAATGCTATTTTGGACTTTCCTGCAACATCATTCCGGGTTGATTTAATTGGTTTCGGCACGAGTTTTAGAAGCATGAAGGTTTGAAAGTTCAGCATTTCGATTCATGGTGCGCTTTGTAGTTTCGACGTTGTTTGATGTGATTTGAGACCTCGAGCGAGTCCGTGTTAGGTTATGGAACTTGTTGGTGTGTTTAGACGGGGTTCCGAGGGCCTCGGGTGTATTTCGGCTAGGATACGAGCCATTTTCTTCTATTTTTGAACTTTTGATTCTCTCATCTGGTTTTCTCTTTCGCGTTTGAAATGTTCTTTTTCATAGTTCACTTATCCTTAATTGGAATTATTTACTCTTTATATCTCCCTTGTTGTCTGTACTTTGTGGGATCGTTGTTACATATTATTTCCTTCCTTGTTGAGTTGTTCTTATTATGACTAGCTTTATCTAATATGACTATTCATTGTGAACTAGTTATTCCATTTCTTTGAGTTATGGAACTTCTGAGTTGATTTATTTTCCATACTCCTGTATTATTTTCATAGTTGCAGTTGTACTTGTTGTTGTGATTCACGAGGTTTCTGTTGTGCGGTTGTTATTGTGATGCACGATGTTTCTGACGTGCGTTTGTTATTGTGATGCACGAGGTTTCTGTCGTACGGTTGGTATTATGATGCACGAGGTTTCTGCCGTGCGGTTGTTGTTATGGGGTTGCACGAGGTTTCTGTCATGCTATTGTTACTATAGGTATTTGCACATGCGGCGTGACAAGACGGGATATATATATGTGGCTTGTGCATGTGGCGAGACAACATGGGAACATTATTATGCGCGTGTGGCGATAAAAGGCGGGCATTTACTTTACTATTGCACACGTGGCGAGACAATGTGGGCTATGTAGAGGATTGATTTGTGATGACTTGTATTGGCCTGGGGGCATTCTTGTCGTTGATATTTGTGTAGTGGTACACTTACTTGTGTGAGCTTTATCTTGTGGAAAGTTGTGGGAAAACATTATACGTGCTGTCCATTTCTATGTGAGAATAGATTTATTTGGCACGTGAGTCGTTAGTGCGGTTATAAATTGTAATGAGAGCACAAGATGCCAAAAGTTAGAGTTCAGGAATTGGGACCCGTGAGTTGTGGATATTCAGAGGTTCGGTACCTCGTGGAGTTTATTGGCTAGAACCTATTGTGAAAGAAGTCATTTTTGGTTGAGTTGTTACTTGTCTTTCTTTTATCTGTGATCACCAGATTTAAACTGTGTTCCGATCATTCTACTGTGTCCTTATTATGGAGTTTCGATGTTAGTTGTTGTTTCCCTTTCTTACTGCAAATTTCCGTATTATCTTGTCATTATGTGTAGCCTTTGTTTAGATATCGTACTCTGTTGTTTCTACACTTGTACTTGTTCAGGTTATTTAGTCTAGTAGGTGTCTTGACTGTTCCTTGTTACAACTCCACTGAGGTTAGTCTTGATACTTGCTGGGTACCGCCGTTGTGTACTTATACTACACTTCTGCACATTTTTGTGTGGATACAGGTATTTTCAAAGTCAGTTGATCATTAGCTAGCAGTGCGGATTGTTGCTGTGGAGAGTCAAGGTAAACCTGCTGCTGCATTCGCAGGCTTCAGAGTAACCTTCTTATTTTGTATTCACACTATTTACCTTATTTCAAAATAGTTGTATTTAGAAATTTGTAGCAAACTCTATAGAGCTTATGACTTGTACTACCGATTTTGTGAATTGTAAATGTTATAGAGATTTCTATTTCAATTTTTTTTATTTTAGTTAAATATTGTTGTTATTTCATTTAATGTTAGGGTTACCTATTCCCTAAGACTAGGTGCCATCACGACACCTAACAGAGGGGAATTTGGGTCGTGAAAGTTGGTATCAGAGCTCTAGGATGATAGGTGCTACGAGTCATAAGCGCGTTTAGTAGAGTCTTGCAGATCAGTATGAAGATGTCTGTTATCTTCGAAGGGTACGAAACTATTAGAGCAGTTTCACTTCCTTCATTCCTATTGTGCGAGTTTATTCATCTCGAAGTTTGAGCTTTTATCATTCTATTCTGTCATAGATGGTGAGGACACGAGCTGCAGTTACTGATGACGTGCCCTCGGAGCATGTGTTACTAGGGGCAGAGGACGATGAGGAGCACGTGCCGCTGCTAGGGCACTTACTAGAGTAACAGTTGAGTAGCCGCCAGTAGTTCCAGTTGGGGGGCAGGTACCGAAGGCACCTGCTGTTACCCTGGACTTTGGGAGACCTTAGCACAGTTCCTGAGCATGTTTGGTACATTGTCTCATGCATGGTTGATTCCGGTTACACCAGCTACTTCACAGATCTGGGAAGGAGCTCAGTCTCCCGCCTCCAACACTCCAGAACAGCGAGTTCACGTTGGTCAGGTTCCAGGTGTCATGGCGACACAACCTGTGGTTCCAGTTCAACTCGTGGTTAGGGCAGCAGTATTTGAGGAAGAACAACTTAGAATTGAGAGGTACAAGAAGTACCACCCTCCTACCTTCAGTGGATTAGCGATGGATAATGCCAGGGTTTTTTTGGAGGAGTGTCACCGCATTCTCCGTACTATGGGTATTGTGGAGACAAGCGGGTAAGATTTTACTACGTTCTAGCTCAGGGAGTGACTTATCAGTGGTGGTGGGCGTATGAGTTGGATAGCCCAGCTGAGGCAGCTTCACTTATATGAGTTCAGTTTACAGAGATGTTCCTGAAGAGTTTGTACCTTAGTCCCTTCGGGATGCATGGCGCACGTAGTTTGAGCAACTGTGCTTGGGCACTATGTCTGTATCAGATTATTCCATTAGATTAAGTGATATGGCTAGACATGCACCTGCTTTGGTCGCTATAGTTAGAGAGCGTGTCCGTAGATTCATTCAGGGGCTCAGGCATGATATTCGGTTCAGCATGGCTCGGGAGTTAGAGTCGGATGTTTTGTTTCAACAGGTGGTAGGGATCACTCGCTGAGTGGAGGGCATGTGGGACCAAGAGAGAGAGGATAGGAGAGGCCAGGAGAGAGAGGACATGCGAGGTCAAGCGAGAGAGGACAGCGCGACGAGAAGAACTTGTAGACTAGAGAGATATAGTAGTCCTTATTTGGAGGCAGGGTACGGCATGGTAGAGGGTTTGTAGGTTAACCAGTTCAGTTTGCACTTTAGGCTTCGCACGGTGTTTTAGGTACTCATGGGTTTCAGAGTACCCGTAGTGCATAGTTTCCACAACAACGTTAGTAGAGAGGTTGCTTTGAGTGTGTAGATACAAGCCACATGGTAAGAGATTTTTCCCGACTTGGGGTATTCAGCCGAGTAAAGAGCGCCCAAGAAGAGGAGGACCAGCCCATTGATGTGCTTCATATAGTAGGCTTGAGGCCGTGGTGCCAGATGATGTCATACAAGTATAATGTTGATTTGTTACAGAGAGGAACCATCCATATTTTGTTTCGGTTCTGCTTATTGGGGCGAGTTCCCTTATTTATTGCTTCACTTATAGGTGAGTTCATGACTTAGTATTCTGTTTATGTGTTTGCCCTTTTTGGGAGATTCTACGAGTGGTAGCCCGTGTCTATCATTTGTTTTTATTTATGATTGAGAGATACGAGGCTAGAAGTGAATTCCTGTTGCCCATTACGGTAAGTTTTGATGTGATTCCTGAGTATTTTTGTTACGGTTTGTGATTTAGATGCACTACCAGGATGAGAACGAGACCCTCACGATTTCCATGTGAATTGATATGTTTGAGTCGGGCTACGTGCCGCAATGAAAGTTATATTAGGAGGAAATCCTTGTGATTTGTTCATATACTTTGATTTTCCTTGTAATTTGATTCGTAGTATGGTACTGATAGAGAGTTGTGTCTGTCGGGCTTGTTTGATATTTCTCTTAAGTGTTTATCTTTACATATTCAGTCATTTCTGTCTTGTGCTTATTTGAGTTTTAGTTTACGGGGAGTGTGCCTGGTGGCATTAGATGTGACTTATTGATCCGGGTGTATAGTTATGAGGTCTTAGTGTTCCTTGCATCATTGTCAGTGTTGTGGAGGTTTTAAACAGGGTTCTAGCAGACGTGAGGTTGGTAGTCGGTGCTGGTTTTGATTACGGGCAGCTATTGTGATCAGAAATGTTATTACGGTCCTATGTGTGATGTGTCATGTTGAGTGGTTGTACCTTGTGGGTGTAGGAATAAGTTGTTGCAGCTGGTTGGGGTTGATACTGGATATGGATTTAGAATCATGTCTTTTGGAGATGAACGGAAGGTGAGAATTTTGATTCTAAGGCTTATTGGTGTTGGTAGAAGGGATAGGTTATTGTTGAGATGGTGTCGTAAGGCTTATGTGGATTGGGGTGACGTGGGGTCACCCACGGGTGTATGTTGGAAGTGTGCATTCAGTGATTTGATGAACTTTGAGGTGATTCTTGACACGTTCGAGGATGAACGCTTGTTTAAGAGGGGGAAGATGTAACAACGACCGGTCATTTTGAGAATTTAAGTCTCGTTCGGCGTCATAAGGTCTTGAGAAACTTCATATTCTGTGTATTGACTTACGTGCATGGTTGAATTTAGTAATCGGAGGATTCAGAGTCAAATCGGAAGAAGGATTCAAGTTTTAGAAGCTTATACGGTAAAATTTGACCGGAATTTGGCTTTTGGAGGTCCGTAGGGTAATTTGAAGCAATTCGGCAAAGTTTGAAATGTTGAAGTTTTGAAGGTTGAGAGGTTTGACCAAGAGTTGACTTTGGCGATATCGAGGTCGGAATGCAATTCCGAGAGTTGGAACAGATCCATTATGCTTTTTGGGACTTTCTTGTAAAATTTGATGTCATTCCGGGTTGATTTGATAGGTCTCAGCGTGAGTTTTAGAAGTTGGAAGCTTTGAAAGTTCATAAGTTCGATTCATGGTGCGATTAGTAATTCAACGTTGTTTGATGTGATTTCAGACCTCGAGTGAGTCCGTGTTAGGTAATGGAACTTGTTGGTGTGTTTAGACGGGGTTATGGGGGCCTCAGGTGTGTTTCGGATGGGCTACGGGCCATTTTATTTTATTTTTGAACTGCTGATTCTGTCATCTGATTTTCTCTTTCGCATTAGCGTCAGTTCCTTCGCTTTCGCGAAGACTATTTTTGGAGGAAGGAACATTTGTTCTTTGTGTTCAAATGCCTCCTATCGCGATCGCGTAGTTATGCCATTCAACCCTTCGCGTTCGCGTACAACTTCACGCGTTCACGAAGAGCAGTAGTTAGGCCATCAGACTTTTCTTCTCCGTGTTCGCGCGCGTGTTGTCGCGTACGAAGCACAAACTGGGAGACACTCTTATTCTTCTTCGCGAAATCGATCCTTCTTCCGCGTTCGCGATGCCTTAATGCCTGGGCAGCAGAATATATCTTCCACATCGAGGTTTAGACTATTTTTATCATACCTTGACTTGTCGAGCTCGACTTTGAGCGATTCTTTGTGCGCTTTTCAAGAAAATCAATTGGGTAAGTGTTATTCACCTAGAATTTATTATGTTCCATGATTTATCTTTATTTTTATCATTTAATTTGAGTTTTGAGTTGAGGAAAAAAGGGATTTTTGAAGAAAACTTTCAAAATAAAAATCATGATTTGAGGGACGAAATCGTAACGGAATTTGATAATTTGAGTATGGTTGAACTCGTATCGGTGTGGATGTTCGGGTTTTGTGAAATTTGTCGAGTTCCGAGGTGTGAGCCTGAGCCCGGGGTTTGACTTTTGGGTCGATTTTTAGATTTTGATAAAGATTGAGGATTTATGATCCGGAATAGTTTCTTATGAGTTTTATTTATGCTTTGAAGTTATTTTGGCTAGACTTGAGTCGTTCGAAGGTCATTTCACCCGATAAGTTCATTTTGCATCAGTCTGTCTTTTTGAGGTAAGTATCTTGCCTTACCCTTAGGATTTGAGTCTTCTATGCGAATTCTAATCCGTGTACGTGAGGTGACGTGTACGTGCTCAGTCTTATTTGTGGAGAGTTGGCCTTTTAGGGTTCTTAGGTCCTTGCATTCACTAAGTATGAAGTTGTTTTTGTTATGATTAAGTTTCTAAATTATTAGTTTCACCCACCTGCTTTAATTGGGATTAATTGCTTTATGATTCACTCTTATTCCCTATTTCATTCTTATATGACTTAACTGAAGATTTTTACCTCTTCTATTGCCATGCTATCTTTTCCTAGATGCTTATCTTTATTTGAAATTATTGTTATCTCTTCTTTAATTGTTTAGCTTTAATTGAGGTCATGATTATCCTTTCCGTTGTTTATTCTTAATTTTAATTGTTGTACCTCTCTCGTGAGTACTAAATCTTAAATGAAGTTAGTTATCCTTTATCATAATTGACTTATCCTTAATTGGAAATATTGACTCTTGCGATCTCCCTTGTTGTTGAACTATACTAGGTGGGACTATTGCTACATATTATTTCCTTCCTCGTTGAGTTGTTCTTATTATGATTAACTTTCTTTAATATGACCATTCCTTGTGAACTAGTTCTTCTGTTTCTTTGAATTCTGGAATTTTTTAGTTGATTTATTTGTCGTACTCTTGTATTATTGTCATTATTGTTGTTGTACTTGTTGTTGTTATGCACGAGGCTTCTGTCGTGCGGTTGTTATTATGGGGTTGCACGAAGTTTTTGCCGTGCTATTATTACTATTTCTATTTGCACATGCGGTGTGTTACACCTCACGTTTTTGTACGTTAAACCTTCGTCATATGTTAATCGACGTAAGTTTGGAAATGAGATTTGTGTTGGGATTATAAGCATCATGGCATTTCAAACAAGCAATAAGTAAATTCGTGAAGGTAAGAGGGTAAGTGAATCGAAGAAAATGAGTTTTATCGAAGTTTGTCATTTTGCGGTAAAATACGGTCTAAGCTATAATACCCCGTATTTATGGCTAGTACCATACAAGGTACCACATGACCATGATAGTGAGGTGTATAAGGTATATTAAAACTGAGTAATATTTTAAGTAATTTGAGATAATTCCTAATTATGTGGATAATTGGGTAATTATTGGTTAGTGGGAGATTAATAAATTATCAATAATTTGGATAAGTTTAAGAGGGCAATTACGTGGCATCCCATCACTACAAGTAGTGACTCATGAATTATATTGTAAAATGGCAAGGTTAGGTGAATTTTGGGTGGCTTAGTCACTATGAAAATAGGTCCCACAAAGCTTGATTGTAAAGGACTTTGATATGTCTTTAAAGGAGACACGTACGGATGGAAAATTGAAAAAACAAGATTCTTTTGACTCTTTTACAAAATGAGATAAAGTATAGTTAGTTTGCTTTAGCAAGTTCATGCAAGAGCATATATATACATGTAACATGAGTTCTTCAGTGAAAATAAATTCATTAGAAACTATTTAGCATAATAGCAACGGGATTTTGCGGTTCTAAAGGAGCACGGTGCAATCTTTCTCAAGAATATCATACGGAATTTTCCCTACTTCGGTTAGCCATTATGTGTTCTTCCCAAAAGACGTGTGTTATAGGAATTGTCAAGAGAATTGGTCCAGGTATGTTAAGGCTATCCCTTCTTTCTTTTGGCATGGTCCAAATTATAAAGAAACGAGCAAATACGCAGTTTCTATAAATTACTTTATTCATAGAAATAGTAGGGGTGTCTATATTCTTGATTCCCCATGAGAATTATTATTATTTTCTGTTCATGGGTCTTAGAATAATACGCAGTTGAAAGAGTTTTTCCGGAAGGAATATTGAGATTATTACGTACCTTTCATGCATTTCATACATGTACATTGACCCATGACCAGATGGCGTTATATACTCGTATATATGTAAATATATGTATAGGGGATATGGGAAAAGGTTACAGCGTTATATACGCACCACCACCTGATCAGCTGGTATATGATGATGATGTTGCCGAAGTGGCTGAAAAATGATTCAAACGGCGTTATATACGCGTATATATGTATATATATTCAAACGGTGTTATATACGCGTATATATGTATGTATATATATGTATATGGGATATAGAAAAGGTTATGGCGTTATATACGCACCACCACCTGATCAGCTGGTATACGATGATAATTTTTCCCACAGTGGCCAATATGATATGATGGGATGCCCTCAGAGGCTGATGATGTTATGAAACATATACCTATGAACGACATGACATTTATACGCATATTCATGATGCTAAAAGTAATTTATTATTTACAGAGTTATCCAAACATTCAGGTTGAGTCAATTACTCTATATCTCTTCCATATCTCTTATGTATTTATTTATGTGCCTTACATACTCGGTACATTTTTCGTACTGACGTCCCTTTGGCCTGGGGACGCTGCATTTCATGCCCGCAGGTCCCAATAGACAGGTCCAGAGCCCTCCAAGTAGGCTATCAACTCAGCGGAAGATGTTGGTGCGCTCCATTTGCTTCGGAGTTTCTCGTTGGTTAGTATGATTTAGACACATATTGTTTGGTAAGGCGGGACTCTGTCCCGACCTTTATGTACTCTTAGAGGCTTGTAGACATATGTTGTGTATATAAAGGATTGTACGGCCTGGCCGGCCTATGTTTTGAGTTTATAAAGGATTATGTTGGCCTATTAGGCCCGTATGTCATGTGTATGCAATGATGTAATAAGAAAGATACATTACATTGGTACTCGGTTGGGTAAGGTACCGGGTTCCCGTCGCGGCTCATCGGTTGGGGTCATGACAAAAGTGGTATCAGAGCAGTTCTGTCCTAGGGAGTCTACAAATCGTGTCTAGTAGAGTCTTGTTTATGGGTGTGTCGTGCACCACACTTATAAGCAGGAGGCTACAGGGCATTTAAGACTGTCACTCTTTCTTCTTACTCTAGATCGTGTGGTAGAGCTCACTTATAAGAATTCAAGTCCCGAACTTCTCTTTTCATTCGTAATAATACGATACCTACATCCAAAAGACAGCTGGTAAGAGATTCAATGTGGCTATGGAAGAGTTGAGTCAGAGGAACTCGATTTTGCATCATGCTTATGATGAATAAATGTGAGGTCTTCAGTAGAACATGGGTGTACTAAGACGTGTAATCTTCTTTATAAGGATTCTTAAGGAAATAATATCTATCCACTCGTGGTGTGAAAAGTAATGAGAGATTCAGAAGGTAGATACAAGTTTCAACAACTGAAGGAAGCAAGGTGAAGTACGAGGCGCTCAGTTAATGAAGATTATGTTTATTCACAATTCAGGCAGAGGAATATAAGACCTTTGAGTTACCTTCAACAATAACAGAGGTATGTACAATTGGACACACCCATCTCATTTATGCCCCATTGGGGCTAACATAAGTAGTATAAGAGAAGGACGGATATCAGGATCCGGCTGGGTTAGAGTGACCCAAAATTGTGGATGGATTATTTGCGTTAATTGACATTTCCGAAAGATAATGTTCTAATAGATCTCCTTGTGAGGCACCCAGATTGTGCACTCTAAAATATTACAATTAGGTGTGAATATTAGCCTAAAAAAATTAAATCAAAAAAATCAGAAGATAGGCACGGAAAGCCTGGAAGGGATAAATATTACCTTAGTGTGGCTCGTATCCCTAGTAGAGCGAGAACGTTAAGAAACCCGAAGAGCCACTGGATGGAGCAAGGGGAGCTAAAAGAAAAAGAATGTCTTGATCGAGTTTTCATAATAAAGTGATAGACATGAATGTTAGCGGGAAATAATAAAAGAGTTAATGAAGCATTATGAGTAAGATATGATACATGTATGACAACGGTAGATTAAAAAGATGATAGTATTATAGAGTCTATAGTCAATTGAAAGGAAATACGAGAGGTGACATGCCTTGAGACAACAAAAGAGTATAGGCCATAAAGTCATATCCTCAAGAAAAAAAAAGTTCGTGACTCCAACGCAACTATCGGAAGGAAAAGTTAGACCCCAGAATAATATAAATCAGTATGTACTGGTGAACAAGATAAACTAAACATGAATTAGGGACTGAGTAATTTGATAATGGTCGGCATCATGAGAATTTCAGATTGCGTTTCGGTAATAATAGAGTGGACGACATAAGAAGAATCATGAGAAATTCACAGAATGGTCATTCGGGAAGACGCTTCCCTAAAGTAAGCAGTTAAGCTTAAGGAACTATATGTGCCAGTTATACTAGGTGTTACCCTCGTGAGCAAGAAATTTTGTTATCCTTGGTACATAAGGATTATCGCAAGGCATAAGGGTTATTGATGATATGTAAGGACGCTAAAGATGAAGAGGTAAAACATCTATAGGTAGATCCTCGTGGCTTCAGTTCTTAGTATTCCCCTAAAGGGGGAAATATGGAGTGATGTGGCATTAAGTCACAATTAAGTGGTTCTAGTGAATATGGAATGGTAAAGGAAGAATACGATAAAAATGAAAAAGGAATGAGATGGAACTTATCCAAATTTTACAGATATGCTACGATTCCAGAATATTGTGCAAGTACGACGTCAAGGAGAGAAAGTAAGGGTTCCAGTGCGAGATGTAAGTTAAGACAAAGAAAATAACCCGAGAAAGATTACGCGGAATATTGAGATGAGAATGGGTCAACAAGTAGTTAGTATTTAATCAGGAAGAACCTAGTTATGTCTAAACAAAGTTACAGACGAGTCAACAGACCATGTAAGATAAACATAGTAAACCCAATATAGTGAATTCAGCCTCGCAGTTATGACATCTTGATAATTGAGAAATATTTAGATAGGAGTTGGGGTATTTAAAGGTACCATATGAGTGTTACGGAGATAAAAGAGAGTGCCACTGGGAAGTAAGTCAATATATCAAGTTCAGAAGCAACCCTACAAGCACAAGGGAATGGAAGTAAGTAACTGCAGATAATTATAGGCAAGGAAGGACATCAAAAAGTCCGTCGAGTATACAATGTAATAAGCTCGCAGCTTTACAAGAGTCAGAGGATCCTCCCTAAATACTACAATGAAAGACTGGTTGAGGAAGCAAGGAAGAAGGCTTCAACCTAAGCTTAGTAACCTAAGGAGGAAATGGTTGTGTAATAACAGTCTCACTACAAAAATAGTATGCACTCCAAAAGAAAGTGGCACCTACAATGGCTAATGAGCGGGGAGTAAAACAAAAAGTAATTCGAGACCATATGAATTACACAAAAATTTCGGCACACGTAAGAACTTAAATAAGCTAAGTATGCATGCAACAAGTGGGAAAATAGACCAGGAAAAGAAATTGCTTACATTTGAAGAAAATTGAAATAGAACGAAAGGAATTATTCGATTAATGATCAGCTGTAAAAGACTCTGGTATGAGTTAAAAAAAGGAATTGGGTCCAGGTCATAGACAAAGGATTGAATCATTACAATATTGTATCATGGTTTTCCGTAGCATCCATGAAAGGCTAAAGTAATAATTAAATTCCATGAGCCGCATATCAGAAGATATCTTAAGCCTACATAAAGGCTGATCAGAAGGAAGAGGAAACTAAAGAGTTACATCAACCAAGTGAACCATGAGTCTGATTATTGGCCCCAGACAATTATAGATATCGTATTAAGAACATTGCAGAATCACTCTTAATATTAAAGGTACAAGAGAGTACAACAACCATATTGTATAATGACCCCACGATAAAGCCAGTTAGAAGGGTACCAACCTCATAAGAAGTCAGTATGAAGCTCTCACCGGATTGTGTAAGGAGGTGTGAGTATTATAATAGAGCTTCAAGTTGTGGATGTGAATCATACCTATATGGGCGGGAGGTCATGAAAGAGGTAGAAGATGTAATGTAAGATTTTCAATGCAAGTAAGGTAAAGGTGAACAACGTACGAGATACTCAAATGCAGAAGGTTGTGAATTGTCCATACTTTGGACAAAAGACTAGAAGTACTCGGATGCAGTAGCCAAGAATGACATCAGTGTCGTTAGTGGCATATTTTCCAGCCTATGGGTTCTAGGTATAGAGAGGTCTAAATTAAAAGATTAAAGAAGAGTTTGAGACAATGCGATGTCTCACTCGATATTCAAGAAATAACGTAAGGGAATCTATGGTGCAAGCAAGTTTAAAGGAGTTTGCGAGTAGTATAAATGGATATGTGTAAGTGGCAAACTAAAGTATGATAAAGCGACAAGGTTTTAGGAAGTCAGGAATAAGGATAAAAAAGGGTGAGTGAGAAGGTGACGAGAATGGATAAGTTATCACGATTAAGACCATGAAAACAAGAAGAGCTAATGGTTTCTCTAAGTTATACAAAGCTCATTATAGCCTGAAAAAACTCAAAGGAGTCTAAGACTAATGACATTTAGAAGAAATGGAATGCTGCCCTGGTGGTAGAATGAGGATGTAATTGTGATGGATAAAGAATGACGTTTGGGTATTCGATTGAGTAATGACTTGAATGGGATTAAAATACCCACATAAGGTGAATCGCATTGGGATACTATGAAATACAGTTATGGAAATATAGTATCTCCCTTAGGTGGATCAACCGAATTACTCCAGATGTCCCCAATGAGACATGAGCCCTAGCGATAGTGTTACATAAGAGATCAAGTTAGCGATGGCAGATGATAAATTAATATTGAGGTGAATCAACCATGGATGGACACAAGTCATAAAGTATGAGGTGATATTAGGTTGTCATTCTTAAGATGAACAAGTAATGAGGAAGCACTAAAGGACATAGATTTATACGTATGGGATAAGTAACGAAAGTAACCTCGAGTTCGGTAACATACCTCAGTAACGATAAATCAAAGTAAGAGTTATGGTATAGTATGACCTACCTAGATGTAGTAAAGTCATACGAATGGATAAACGGACCTATGAAATAAGATATAGAAATATTCGTAAGTTCAAAAAAAGGGTACCGAGCAAAGACCTTCAAGTATACCTATAGATGCCCAGAGGGACATCTTGTCAAGCTCTGTATATGTTTGCAAAGTGAGGCCTAGATATTGGCTAAAAGATGGAAGGAAAAGAAGAGAAGAGTCGCATAAGGGCACTTTCAAGGTCAGAGTCGTATAGGCTGCATGATAGAAATTAGCAACAGTTACGAGACTGGAAGTATTCCGACCATAATTCGTGGTATGACAAAGAGGCCTAAAGGGGGGAATGCCCTGGCCTTTGGATTTATTCACAGAACAACTGCCTAGATGGCAAGGAGAGTAATAAAGTATTCGGAAGACATAAGATATGAAGTGATAAGTTCACCAGTCAACATTTGAGGACGAATTTTCCAAAGGGGGGAATGATGTTACACCTCACATTTTCGTACGTTAAAGCTTCGTCGTAAGTTAATCGACGTAAGTTTGGCAATGAGATTTATTTTGGGATTATAAGCATCATTCCATTTCAAACAAGCAATAAGTAAATTCGTGAAGGTAAGAGGGTAAGTGAATCGAAGAAATTGAGTTTTATCGAAGTATGTCAGTTTGCGGTAAA
Source organism: Nicotiana knightiana (assembly GCA_005239525.1). Taxonomy (NCBI): domain Eukaryota; kingdom Viridiplantae; phylum Streptophyta; class Magnoliopsida; order Solanales; family Solanaceae; genus Nicotiana; species Nicotiana knightiana. The sequence goes on along the minus strand of ML404226.1, from coordinate 39,837 downwards.
ATACGGTCTAAGCTATAATACTCCGTATTTATGGCTAGTACCATACAAGGTACAACATGACCATGATAGTGAGGTGTATAAGGTATATTAAAAGTGAGTAATATTTTAAGTAATTTTAGATAATTCCTAATTATGTAGATAATTGAGTAATTATTGGTTAGTGGGAGATTAATAAATTATCAATAATTTGGATAAGTTTAAGAGGGCAATTACGTGGCATCCCATCACTACAAGTAGTGACTCATGAATTATATTACAAAATGTCAAGGTTAGGTGAATTTTGGGTGGCTTAGTCACTATGAAAATAGGTCCCAAAAAGCTTGATTGTAAAGGACTTTGATATGTCTTTAAAGGAGACATGTACGGATGGAAAATTGAAAAAACAAGATTCTTTTGACTCTTTTACAAAAGGAGATAAAGTATAGTTAGTTTGCTTCAGCAAGTTCATGCAAGAGCATGTATATACATGTAACATGAGTTCTTCAGTGAAAACAAATTCATACGAAATATTTAGCATAATAGCAACGGGATTTTGCGGTTCTAAAGGAGCACGGTACAATATTTCTCAAGAATATCATACGAAATTTTTCCTACTTCGATTCGCCGTTATGTGTTCTTCACAAAAGACGTGTGTTATAGGAATTGTCAAGAGAATCGGTCCAGGTATGTTAAGGCTATCCCTTCTTTCTTTTGGCATGGTCCAAATTACACTGAAGAAACGATCAGATACAAAGTTTCTATAAATTACTCTATTCATAGAAATAGTAGGGGTGTCTATATTCTTGATTCCCCATGAGAATTATTATTATTTTCTGTTCATGGGTCTCAGAATAATACGCAGTTGGAAGAGTTTATCCGGAAGGAATATTAAGATTATTACATACTTTTCATGTATTTCATACATGAGCATTGACCCATGACTAGATGGTGCTATATACGCGTATATATGTAAATATATGTATAGGGGATATGGGAAAGGTTACGGCGTTATATACGCACCACCGCCTGATCAGCTCGTATATGATGATGATGTTGCCCACAATGGCTGAAAAATGATTCAAACATCGTTATATACGCGTATATATGTATGTATATTCAAACGGCATTATATACACACACATATATATATATATGTATGTATATATATGTATATGGTATATGGGAAAGGTTATGGTGTTATATACGCACCACCACCTGATCAACTGGTATACGATAATAATTTTGCCCACAGTGGCCAATATGATATGATGGGATGCCCTCAGAAGTTGATGATGTTATGAAACATATACCTATGCACGACATGACATTCATACGTATATGCATGATGCTAAAAGTAATTTATTATTTACAGAGTTATCCAGGCATACAGGTAGAGTCAATTACTCTATATCTCTTCCATGTCTCTTATGTATTTTTTTATGTGCCTTACATACTCGGTACATTTTTCGTACTGACGTCCTTTTTGCCTGGGGACGCTGCGTTTCATGCCCGTAGGTCCTGATAGACAGGTCGAGAGCCCTTCAAGTAGGCTATCAGCTCATCGGAAGATGTTGGTGCGCTCTATTTGCTTCGGAGTTGCTCGTTGGTTCGTATAATTTAGACACATATTTTTTGGTAAGGCGGGACTCTGTCCCAACCTTTATGGTATTTATGTACTCTTAGAGGCTTGTAGACATATGTCGTGTATATAAAAGATCGTACGGCATGGCCGGCCTATGTTTTGAGTTTATAAAGGATTATGTTGGACTATTAGGCCCGTATGTCATGTGTATGCAATGATGTAATAAGAAAGATACATTACATTGGTACTCGGTTGGGTAAGGTATCGGGTGCCCGTCGCGGCCCATCGGTTGGGGTCGTGACACGGCGTGACAAGGCATTCTATATATCTGTGGGTTGTGCATGTGGCGAGACAAGGTGGGAACATTAATCCACGTGTGACGAGACAAGGCAGACATTTACTTTACTATTGCACACGTGGCGAGGCAAGGTGGACTATGTCAGGGATTGATCTGTGATGACTTGTGATGTTCTGGGGGCATTCTTGTTGTTGATATTTCTGTAGTGGTACACTTACTTGTGTGAGCTTTATCTTGTGGAAGGTTGTGGGAAAATATTTTACGTGCTGTCCATTTATTTTCCTATACTTACTAGCTAGTATGAACTATTTTAGGACACTTGCACAAGAATACCCGTAGTTAAACACTCTTATCGGTTAAGAGGTTTCTTGATATTATTGAGTATAGATGCACAACCTTGTTTACTTACCTTCTATGTTAGCATGGCTATATTTGGCACGCGAGTCGTTAGTGCAGTTATAAATTGTAATAAGAGCAGAGGATGCCAATTAGGGTTCAGAAATTTGGGCCCGTGAGTTGTCAATATTCGGAGGTTCGGTACCTCGTGGAGTTTACTGGCTAGAGTCTGATGTGAAAGCGATCGTTTTGGTTGAGTTGTTACTTGTCTTTCCTTTATCTGTGATCACCGAATTTAAACTGTGTTTCGTTCATTCTATTTTGTCCTTATTATGGAGTTCCGCTGTTAGTTGTTTTTTCCCTTTCTTACTGCAAATTTCCATATTATCTTGTCATTATGCGTAGCCTTTGTTTAGATACCGTACTCTGTTGTTTCTACACTTGTACTTGTTCAGGTTATCTAGTCCACTAGGTGTCTTGACTATTCCTCGTCACTACTCCACTGAGGTTAGTCTTGATATTTGCTGGGTGCTACCGTAGTGTATTCATACTACACTTATGCACATTTTTGTGCAGATCCAGGTATTTTCGATGTTAGTTGATCATTAGCTTGCTGTGCGGATTGTTGCTATGGAAACTCAAGGTAAACCTACTGCTGCATTCACAGGCTTCAGAGTCACTTTCTTATTTTGTATTCACACTATTTATCTTATTTCAAAACAGTTGTATTTAGAAATTTGTAGCAAACTCTGTAGAGCTTATGACTTGTACTATCGGTTTTGGGAATTCTAAATGTTATAGAGATTTCTATTTCAATATTTTTTTATTTTAGTTAAATATTGTTGTTATTTCATTCCCTAAGATTAGGTGTCATCACGACACCCAACGGAGGAGAATTTGGGTCGTGACAACCCGGGAGTTGACTTTTGTTGACTTTTTCAATAATGACCTAAATTTAATCTTTTTCATTAGTGGGTAGTTCAAAGGGCTTATTTTGAATCGTTTGGTTGATAATTTGCTAAATTTGGTTGGTTCGGAGGCTTGTTCGAAAGGCACAACCGTGGTTGAGCTTTGAGTTGGTCTTTGGAGCGAGGTAAGTGTCGTGGTTAACCTTGACTTGAGGGATTAGATGTCGGGTACAACGTATATGTGAGGTGACAAGTACTTATGCATTGTTGTTGGGTCAAAGCATGCGTGTGGGGCTTGTTTTCTTGTAATTTATTTCCTTCTTTAATCATGTTATCCATGCTTAAACTAGTTAATTATTGAATTGATTGTTTTTTTTTCGCATTTATGAGGTATTTGAGATAATTGAGTATTGTTTTCCGAAGTTGAGGTTGGTATTGTGGAAACTTGTTGATGTGAGGCATGTTCTTGCTTATTCTATCTCCCATTTGTTATATGTTCATTATTACATGGTAAGGGAGAGTGTTAAATGTGATGACCCGATAGGTAATCATATGTTTTAGAACCAAATTCTATATTTTTGAAGCCTTTAGAACCTCATTCTAGCCTTCCTCGATTTGCGTGGGCAGTCCGGGTATTGGCCCGGAAGACTTATATGTTAAAAATTGATAAAAATAAGAAGTTTTACCTAAAAACTTCATTTGGGTTGACTTCGGTCAACATTATTGGTAAACGGATCCGGATCTGTGTTTTGACGTTCCCGGTGGATCCGTGTCGAAATATGGGACTTGGGAGTATGCCCAAAATCGAATTCGAAGGTCCCTAGCTCGAGTTATGATTTTTTGTTGAAAATTAAAAGTTTGAAAATTTAATTTTTAAGAATTAGTTGATGTTTGGCCTTGTTGATATGGGATCCGTATTTTGGTTCCGGAGCGCGGTACATGTCCAATATAATATTTATGACTTATTTGTGAAATTTTGTGAGGAACGAAGTTGGTTTGACGTGATTCAGACGTCGAGTTGTGAAAATAGAAATTTCAAAGTTTTTTCTTGAAAAGTTCATTCGATTTGGTGTTCAATTTTTAGTTGTAGGTATTATTTTGGCGATTTGATCGCGCGGGAAAGTTTGTATGATGTTTTTAGACTAGGGTGCACTTTTGGTTTAGAGCCCCGAGGGCTCGGGTAAGTTTCACATAGGCTACAGAATGAATTGGACTTAGAAATTTTAGTTGGTGTGCATCAGACCTGCAGGTCTCGCATTTGCGAGATCTGGCTTGCAAATGCGAGCCTCGCAATTGCGAAGAAGCCATCGCATTTGTGAGCAGTTGGGCTGGGGGATGGACTTCACCTTTGCGAAATATTAGTCGCATTTGCAATCATCTTCTATTCGCATTTTCGAACGCATGTTCGCATTTGCGATGACTGCAGGCCCATGACCCTTTTTGAATTTGTGAAGAAAATGTCGTATTTGCGGGCCTTGTATTTGTAAAACAAAGGTAGCAAATGCCACATCTGTAGCTGAAGAAATAGGACATAGACGGGATTTTTATTCATTTCCCAAATTTTCCAAACCTAAAACACAAGAGGCGATTTTCCAAAGAAGTTTTCTTCCCCAAATCATTGGTAAGTGATATTAAACTAATTTCTTTCAATCTTTCATTACTTTTCCTAAGATTCAACCTAAAATCTAAAGTTTTCATGGTTAAATGGGGGTTTGTGGGTAGAAACTAAGGATTTGATAAACTGTAGATTTAGACCTCAAATTGAGGTCGGATTCCAAAACCAATTATATAACCGAGTTCGGGGTGAATGGGTAATCGGGCTTCGGTCCGAACTCCGGGTTTGGACCACCGAGCTCTGGTGTTGACTTTTTTAAAAAACGAACTAAATTGAATTCTTTACAATCGTGGGTAGTTCCTAAGGCTTTATTTGAATTGTTTGGTCGGTAATTTGCTAGATTCTATTGGTTCAGATGCTTGTTTGAAGGTAAAAGTTGTGACTGAGTTTTGTGTTGGCCGTTGGAGCGGTAAGTGTCGTGGTTAACCTTGGCTTGAGGGATTAGGACTTAATTGTCTATTTGCTACGTGTTTAGATGTTGGGTACCAAGTATAGGTGAGGTGACGAGTACCTATGCGTTGTTGTCGGGTTATAGCATGCGGGTGGGTTTTGTTATTGTAATTGTTGCTTTCCTTGATCATACTATTCATGCTTAGACTAGTTAATTGTAATGATGATCATTATTATCATGTTTACGGATTATGGTATTGATTTATATTGAACTAAGTGATATTGGTATTGTGGAACCAAATGTCGAAGTAAGATTTGATTTTGTTGTTTCAATCTCCCTACTGTCGTCGTTCATTGTATTGGTGAGGGAGAGTGGTAATTCACCAAGGGTGATGCCATGCCGTTTTTGTTGACTTTATGTGAGGTTGAGAGTATTAATGCACGAAGGGTGATGCCCTGCCGTGTTGTGAGTGTAATGCACTAAACGGTGATGTCGTGCCATGTTATGAGAGTTAATGCACGAATGGTGATGCCGTGCCGTTTCTATTTATTTCATGGTGAGGATGAGAGTAAAAGCATGGAGGGTGATGCCGTGTACTTTTCCTTTGGTGTACTCATTAGTTCTTCTTAGTTCATAGCGTATTTACTGTTCAAGTTAACTTTCTGCGGTAGTTCTTTATCTCGTATTTCTCCCCCTCAACATGTTTCCCCCTCCCAATATTATCTGTTTAGTTCTTTACTGTTATTTGTATATACATTGTTAAACTGTACAAGTTTGATTGTAGGTGTCTTGTCTTAGACTCGTCACTACTTCATCGAGGTTAGGCTCAACACTTACCAGTACATGGGATTGGTTGTACTGATACTGCATTTTGCACTTTCTGTGCAGATTTTGGTACTAGCTCTGGTTGACCGAGAGTTTTAGCTGTTGGACCCGCTATCCGGAGACTCAAGGTAGATCTGTCAGCGTTCACGGACCTTGAAGTCCCCGTCTATCTTTTCTATTTTACTATTTCTTTCATTCAAACAGGTGTAATTCTTTCATACTTGTACTTATAGTAAATTCTAGAATGCTCGAGAATTGTGACACAAAATCTGGGTAGTGTTAAATGATTAAGTTGTTATAATATTCCACGCTCTTTATAGCTTACAGTAAATTACTGAGTTGTATTAGAATTGATTTAATAATACTATAACGTGGCTTGCCTAGCAAGTAGAATGGGCGCCATCACGGTCTCGACGGTAGAAAATTCTAGGTCGTGACATTAAAGCATGAAGGGTCATGTCGTGCCATATGAAAGTGTTAATGCACGAAGGGTGATGTCATGCCGTATCTATTGATTATGATGAAAGTGAGAGTACCGTTATTATTGTTTCATAGTGAGGTCGAGAATAAAACCACGAAGGGTGATGCCGTGCAATTTTGTACATTATGTTTATTTATTTTGATGGTTAACTGCTTATTGATTGTTTCTTGTTATCATTCCATGTGGTAGTTATAGTATCTTGTACCCCTTTCGCATGTCTCCTCCCAAAATCACATGTTTAGCTTTTATTTGTTGTTGTGTTGTACGTATATTGTTATCTGCACAGGTTTATTTTACATGGGTGTCTTGAAGTCCTCTTCCATTTCCCCTATTTTACTGTTCTTTTCGTTCAAAACAATTGTATTTATTTCAATCCTTGTTTGTAGAGACTCTAGAAGCTCGTGAATTGTGACTCCAGATCCGGGCTGTACTTAGATATTATTGATGTTTATGTTATTTCGCACTTAGTATTAATTTCAGTTCGGCGTCATTGATTTTACTTATTGAAACTGATTAAAGTTGGCTTTAAAGTCCTCTAACGTTGGCTTGCCTAGCAAGTGAAATGTTAGGCGCCATTACGGTCCCGACGGTAAGAATTTCGGATCGTGTGACAGTAAACGGCTTATAATTTCAGTCTAATTGTTCTGTATGGAAAAGGAAATATTGCATCACTATCTTAATTTATGATGATATAAACTTCTTTCAGGCGTTGCAAAATGAAAATTCAGTAAACTCAGGTAGTTGTAAAGTAAGCAGCTAATAATTTCAGTCTAATTGTTCTTTCTTCAGTAGGTGGAAATGTGTCTTTCTAGACCTCTTGATGGGATACTAGACATTTAGACATTTTGATGTGATCATTTTTCGGATAAATCTAAAAAAATAAATCTAGTTAAAGATATATAGCTAGTGTTTGAACATAAATTTGGTTGAAACTTGAAAAAATAAGTTTTACATATGAGATGAAAAATAATTTTTGAAAGTTGAAATTGTGTCTGGACATGCATTTTACTTGAAAAGAATTTGAAGTTTTGTAAGTAGAAAACTTCAAAATTTTCAAAAACTACTCTAGAAATGTTTTGTGATTTGAAGATTTAATTTTCCAAATTTGTCAAAAAAATAATTAAAATCTATAAACAAACAGATATTTGAAAATAATTTTTTTTTTTTTAAAAAGTGCCCAAATTAGGGTAAAAATATGTTATGCTAAGTAATTGCATAAGAGAGTGACACGTGGAGCCGAAAGCAGAGGATAGCTAACTGAAAACAATTATGCCATTTGTTACCAGAAAGAATGATGCTAAAAAAGATGCAATAAATACCTACCACCCGGTAACATATAATGGGGAATATTCTACAGCATTTTTTACGCTCTCCGTTACAAAAAGTTTGTTATTTATGCTCACCGTTACACATTCTTCAATAGCCCTCATAATTGACATTAAAGAAGGGCATGATCCTAAGACCTTGTTCCCTAGATGCAGATGTAAATAGTAAGCTTTATTATCATTGTAAATGATATGAATTTTCTGGCAAACTTATGCTATAATCTATTCAAAGCTCTATACAATTTTATCTTCTTACTTTTTGATTTCATTATTGTTGTGCCTGGAAACCTTGCTCCCGGAATTACTGTTTTTGCTTTTTCATCTTTATCTCAAGGCTAAGTATTGTATATTTCTTTTATTATTTCAGGATCGAATTAATTCACTCGTTTAAAAATCACGTACAAATTCAACTGTACCGTTTTACGGGTAAACAGAAGCTAAATTTTTTTTGATTGATTTTTGATTCTTCGGTTTGGTTTTGGGTGGGGAATTAAGACTTTGGTTTTCCTAATCGAATTTTAAAAATAAAATTTGAAAACCGAAAAACTAAATTATATATTACTCCATATATGTTTTTCTATTTTTATTTGGCATATATAGCACTAGCTTATACAAAGTTATGGTTGCACTAGCTTGTCTTTCTCATTTTCTTAGTGGAGTACATAATGTTTTGTTTTGATCTATGTGATGTTGACATAAAATAATGTAAACAAATTATCAGATAACATCTATTTTATTGATTTGTGATTATACTGAGTATCATGATGATATATCTATTTTTTCTGCATGCTATCTTGGTCATTTCTTAGAGGTGTGAAAAATGGAAGTACATTAAGTATCCTATTTTGTTTTTTTATGTGTCCTTTAGTCATAGTGAAAATTTTAAAAACGATGTAGAGTAAAGCTTGTTTATGAGTTGGTTTATAAAACTTTAGGTTAAGTAGGTGTTTGGAAAAAAATGTGAGATTAAAAAAAATTAGTTTTTAAAGTTAAGTTTATATAAGTAGTTGAAAATCAAAATTGTGTTTGAACATGCATTTCATTTGAAAGAATACCACTGTTTATGAGAGGAAAATATTATTCACTTGAAAAAGAAATAAACCCCAGTTTTTGAAATTTGAAACTCATCTTGAATATTTTTGAAAATCATCTTCAAAATTTATTTAAATATATAACCAAACAATAGTTTGGAAACTAGTTTTTGAACCCGATGCACGTGCATTCACAGTTATTTTTAGAAGATTTTGAAACATGTTTGAGTAAAAAATAAATCAAACGATTTTTCGCAGCTGATGAAATTAAACAATTAGATTTTAATTTTTAATGAAATTCAAAATAAATAAGGTAGAGTAAGATTAATCCTTCAATGAAGAAAAGACATACAAAGAAAATAAGGGTAAAAGGTTTACAAGAGAGAGCAAGATACATTGCTTGGCCTGAAAGAGGTGTCACGTCAACTCTCTATAAATTAAGATTATATATTAATGCAAGACAATGAAATGTTCAATACCAATATATACTTCAAATAATCTTGAAGTACCACTACAAGAAATCTGCTTTTAGTGATGATATTTAGTAGCGACATTTTTTTATTGCTACAAATGGTATATTTATTGTGACGACCTGATTAGTTGCTACAAAATAAAAACTTTTAGCGGCGACTTTTGCAGGTCGCCTCTAATATGTGCCACTAAATTTGTAACGACTTGGCTGGTCGTTTTGAGAGTTAGAGTCCCGATCCCCTATTAACTACTTTTCTCGTACTTTATTCTACTATTTTGGGTTGCCGAGAGGGTTCGTGTTGGTTGTTGAAACGAATTTAGACACTCAGTCTCTTATTTGGGAGCTTAAGTTGGAAAAGTCGATCGGATGTCAACTTGTGTATAACGACCTCGGATTTAAATTTTGATGGTACCGTTAGCTCCATTAGGTGATTTTTGACTTAGGAGCGCATCCGGAATGTGATTTTGAGATCCATAGTAGATTTAGGCTTGAAGTGGTGAAAGTTTGAATTTTGGCGATTTTGGTCGGCAGTGGAAATATTGATATCGAGCCCGGAATGGAATTCCGTAAGTGGGACTAGGTTTGTAGTGTCATTTTTGAATTGTGTGTAAAATTTAAAGTCATTCGGACGAGATTTGATATGTTTCGACGTTGTTTGTAGAATTTGAAAATTTCAAAATTCATTAGGCTTGAATCCGTGGGTAATTCATGTTTTTGATGTTGTTCGATGTGTTTTGAAGGCTCGACTAAGTTCGTATGCTGTTTTAGTATTGGTTGGTATATTTGGTTGAGGTCCCGGGGCCTCGGTTGAGCTTCGGGTGCTTAACGGATGAAAATTGGACTTAGGAGAAAATCTGATTGTTGCTGGTTCTGATGTTCTCGCACATGCAGTGGGGAGTCCGCAGGTGAGGCCCCGCAGAAGCGAGGCTGAGGTCGCAGGTGCGGTTCTGAGTGTATAGGTCAGGGGTCGTAGATGCGACAAGGGAGCCGCAGGAGCGGATCCACATCTGCGGAAAGGTAGTCGCAGATGCGGAGAAGACAGGGACACAAGGCTCCGCAGAAGCGATGATTAGCCACAGAAGCGCATCCGCAGATGCAGACGAAGGAGCGCAGGTGCTGAATCTGGAGTTTAATGAAAATTCGCAGATGCGGAGTCCCAGCCGTAGAAGCGGGACGTCAGATGCGGTCCTAAGATCGCATAAGCGGAAATCACTGGGCTGAAAGGGGCAGAATCTAGGGTTTGTTGCTCATTTCACAAAATTTGATTTTGAGCTCGGAGGAAAGCGATTTTTTGAGAGTTTTTCAGAGGAAATCTTTGGGTAACGATTCTTAATCCTATTTTGATCATATTTCATTAAATCCATAGTTGTTTTCTTCATTAAATTAATGAATTTGAGGGTGGAAGTTGGGAAAATGGGGGAAAAGATCCCCAATCGAATTTCTGAGTTTTGAGTGGGATTTAGGAGTCAGATTTGGATGATTTTTGTACGAGTAAACTCATGAGAGATCCCCCAGCACCGCATATTTACTTTGGGACTACGAAACGGTATTTCGGGAGATTCCTCTGGGGAGATCCCCATGCACATTTACGTTTGGGACTACGGGACGGTATCCCGGGAGATCCCTTGTTGCTATTACTGTGTTCTGAGATGTTGGTTTTCATTGAATTCTATTCCTGCTGGATTTCCATACTTATATTACTATTATATTTGTTTCTGTCTTATTCAGTTATATTATAGCAGTAGGGCCCTGACCTGACCTCGTCACTACTCGACCGATGTTAGGTTTGGCACTTACTGGGTACCATTATGGTGTACTTACGCCCTTCCTACACATGTTTTCGTGTGCAGATCCAGGTGCCTCTCGTCCGCCTCAGTATTAGTGCAGCCGCATCAGCCATCAGAGACTTCAAGGTATATATGCACGCGTCCGCAGATCCTCGGAGCCCCCCCTCTCCCCTCTACCTTTATCCTGTTTTACCCCCTTATTACTTTAGACTCTATGTATAGCAGGCAGTAGATAGTTACTCGTAGAGCTTGTGACTCATGGTTCCGGGTTTTGGGAAGTATTATGTATAATCGCGTTTTGGTTTTTACTTGTATATGTCGAGAGGCAGTATACCATTATATAGTAATTTTCGAAGCTCACTTGTCCTATTATTTTCTGTATTTTTGTTATTTCAATATTAATAGGCTTACCTAGTTGTAGCTACTAGGTGCCATCACGGCGTTTTCAAAGGGGGGAAAATGGTTCGTGACAAAATCCTGAATTTTGTTCCCGCTATGACAAAAAATTTGGCTCCAAATGTTTAGTAGCGACTAATAGAGAGTCACCACTGAAGGTATTTTTGGGGCGACTGGGTCGCCTCTAATAGTGTAAATATCTTCCGTTTAAAAATAAAAAAATAAATAAAAGACCCTAAAAATACTAAGTCCTGAATAAAAGACCGAAGGTCCATTTTCTCCTTCCCTCTTCTCGATTCTCTCTGCAAGAGCTCCACTATTTCTTCCAATTTTTCAAATTAAATCTTTCACTTTTGTTTAATCACAAGATTTGAACCTAATTTATGAAACCCAAAAGTCCTACCACCATTTGTATTTTAAGATTGTACTCAAATCAGGTAATGTGCTCAAACCCTAAATCCTTTTGGGTGTTAAATACAGTTAGCAGGAGTGACTATTTCATCATATTAACCTCTAATTTTTTTAATCCATTTGAAATCTACAGGAGTAGAAAGTAATTTTTCCAAGAATATCATCGTGTAAACCCTTCTCGGTGTTGACGATATCTACGTTGGGTAATTTTTATTTTTTTAAATTCTGAACTTTTTGGTGATTGGATGTTTGGTATTAATCTCAAAATGCTGAAATGAGATGTTGAGTGATATGGATCTGTTATTTTCCTGATATTTTTCGACAAAATTCCATATGTTTCGTAAATCTTCACCCAATAATATTCTAGGTAGTGAGAGTAGTGGAGATTCTTTTGAGCTATACATTAAGAAAGATATCATAAGTGAAAAATATTATGATTTCTTTGATTCATTCTAAGATGTTACTTCATTTATTTTTTTCATCATTCCTTCTCTGTTTGTTCATCGTCTTTGTGATATACATCTATTTTCATATGACACTCCATTTTTTGAGCTTCTTCATGTCTCTACCGAGTGTTGAATTAGTTCTTATTATTTTCTGCTAATTGTTTTAATAGATAATATAGTTGGCTAATTTACAGTGTTAAATTGAAAATAACTTGGACAGAGTAAAATAGATAAATGGAGTCAATTAAGTTCTAGTTCGTCTATTTATCGCAGCCAAGGTGTTTTGATGATATCCCCTTAGACAACTTAATTTTGCATTTGAAAGTTATATTTTCTTAGCTTTTTGTCAGCTGAAATTTCCATAGTCTTGAAATGAATTGTTTATTGTCTTATTAGTTCATAAATGTATCTAGGTACTGGAAAAGAATTATTGGTTGTGTTATATAATTATATTTGTTGACATGTGCAACTATTGGTTTACAGTTAATTGCAACACTCTTTGTACCATGTTTTCGAGATTATATTTTGTTGTGACATATATCATATGTAAGTGTTGACTTTAATCTATGTAAAATTCTCTGTAAAGAGAAAATTTGTCTTACTTTAGGGAAGCAAGATGAGTTATAGTAACATCTTGTAACGACCCTGTCGGTCGTTTCGAGAGTTATAGTCCCGTTTTCCTCATTTATGTTTCTTTTTGTGTTCTACAACTATATTATGATATGTGGGGTTAGTTGGTTTGGGTCCGGAGTGGTTTCAGAGTGGAATGAGACACTTAGTCTCTTATTTAGAAGGTTAAGTTGGAAAAGTCAACCATATGTCGACTTATGTGTAAACAATCTCCGATTTGAATTTTGATGGTTCCGTTAGCTCCGTTAGGTGATTTTGGACATGTGAGCGCGTCTGAAATGTGATTTGGAGGTCCGTAGTGGAATTAAGCTTGAATTAGCGAAAGTTAAAAATTTGGCGATTTTTGTCGGCAGTGAAATATTAAATATCAGGGTCGGAATGGAATTCCGGAAGGTGGAGTAGGTTCGTAGTGTCATTTGTGACATGTGTGCAAAAATTGAGGTCATTCGGTGGTTTGGTAGGTTTCGGCGTCATTTGCGAAATTTGAAAGTTTAGAAGTTCTTAGGCTTGAATCTAGTGTTTTGATGTTGGTTTGAGTGATTCGAAGGTGCGACTAAGTTTTTATGGGGTTATATGACCTGTTGTATGATCGGTTGAGGTCCTGAGGGCCTTGGGTAAGTTTCGAGTGGTTATCGGATCGATTTTGGACTTGGGGAGATGGCTGATTCTGCTGATGTTTGAAGCTGCTGGTGTTTTTCGCACCTGCGGATGGGGAGCTGCAGGTGCAACGTCACAGGTTCTCTTGGGTAGCCGCAGATGCGAAAATTAAAGGCCAGGGCTAGAGTCGCAGGTGCGTAGGAGTGGTCGCATATGCAAGCCCGCAGGTCCGAGACCTGGGGCACAGATGCGGAAGAGATACGGAAGAGATGCGCAGGTGCGCGCCGATAGGTGCGGTGCCTGAGGCATAGGTGTGGAATGAAGGACTTTAGCGGTTTCTGCAGGTGCTTTATTTAGCCGGAGGTGCGAAAGACCTAGGTAGAAACTATAAATAGAACACTTCGCAAATTTTGGTTCATTTCCACCATTTTCAAGTCGGTTTATGGAGCTTTTGGAGTGATTTTAAAGGGAGATTCAAAGGGTTTTCAGTGAGGTAAGTTTCTTGAGCTCTAATACTCCTATCTCTGGTGTTTTCTCATTGTTCTAACATCTAATTAGTGGAATTTAGGGGTAAACAATGAGGGCTTAGGGCTTGGGATTTTGGAAAGTTTGATGTGAGGATTTGAGGGACCAAATGATGTCGGATTTTGATAAATTTGGTATGTATGGCTCGTGACTGATTGGGCTTTCAAGTTTTGTAACTTTTTTTGAATTTCGAGACGTGGGCCCGGGGGCCGGGTTTGGGCTAATTTCGGGCTTTGAGTCTATTTTTGTAGTTTTCTTGTGGATTTCATTCCTTTAACGTATATTGATGGTATTGCACTGGTTGTGAATAGATTCAGAGCATTTGGAGGCTGAATCAAGGAGCAAGAGCATCGCGGAGTAGAGGTTTGATCGGTTTGAGGTAAGTAACGATTGTAAATCTAGTCCTGAGGGTATGAAACCCTTGATTTTACGTCAAATGACTTTTTGAAGGTGATGCACATGCTAGGTGACGGGCGTGTGGGCTTGCACCGGTTGGGATTGTGACTTGGTCCGTCCCATATCAACTGTAAAGTTGAATATTTTGTTGAAACTACATGCTTCTTACGTATTTTAGAAAGAAATTCTGAAAATCAGGCTGGATGCCATGTTTAGGCCTTATGCCAGTGTTGTTTGGACCCTTAGATGTCTTTTCTTGCTGTCCTCTCATTGTTTTTGATTGAAAATCTATACTTAGTCATGTTTATACATATTTACTGCATAACTCAGTCTCTATTACTCTATCTTGATGCATCATATAAATGTTGTTTAGGCTGAATACTTTGATTTCTGAGAGCCCAAGAGGTTGGAGAGGTTTATGACTGAGTGAGGCCGAGGGCCTGATTTGTGTGGATATTTATGGGATCGGGCTGCACGCCGCAACATGTTTCATTGATTTTGCCATAATGGGCATTGATATAGTGTTTGGGCTGAAGGATCACCTCCAGAGTTTGTACACACCCCAGTGAGCGCAGGTACCTACTGGGTCTGAGTGCCGAGTGCTGAGTGATTGAGATGCATGAGTGACTGTGAGGCATGAGTGATGTCTGTCCGAGGGGCTATATATGAGCGATGTTTCCCGAGGGGATGTATATGAGTGATGTTGCCCAAGGGGCTGTATATGAGTGATGTTTGCCCGAGGGGATGTATATGATTTCATCATTTGTGCTCACATCTGCATTGAGCCTTTGTATGAAAACTGTTGAAAGATTTTTTAAATGAATTTACTGGAACTTGATTTAAATGAGCTGATTTGACTTAAACTCTGATTTTAAAGCACGCTGTATTTTTCTAAGTTTTTGTGATATGAATTATACTTGCATTTTTGCTCGTCACTACTTCTCATTCTTTATTTGTTGTTGTTACTTACTGAGTTGGCGTACTCACGTTACTCCCTGTACCTTGTGTGCAGATCCAGGCATTTCTAGACACGGTAGCGGTTGCTGATTATTCCAGTCGCGGTCCATCAGAGATAGCAAGGTGCCTGGCGACCGCAACCCTTCTTTTCTCCCTCTTTATCTTTCCTTAGTTGTATTTGGTTATTTTTCAGACTATGTTAGTCTTGATATTGTCAGACAATTGTAGTAGTTGCTCATGACTAGTGACACCCCGATGTCGAGCTTTCTTTTCACACTTTTATTTTTTGGTTGATCTCATTTGTGAAGTTATGCTATGAGTAGCTTTGAATTTATATTTTGAAATGAAAGTATCAATGTGTTTGTGATAACCTGTTATCTTGCCTAATACTACGATAGGCTCTATCACGACAGGGTTAGTTTTGTGTCGTGACACATCTGGCTATGTTCTCGTAGTTATGTTGGTTTTTGTGGTCCTTGAGATTTGTTAATTAATTGATTGATTGTTATTATTAAAATAGGAATGGATAAAAGTTGGTTGAATATTAGGAATAGAGGTGACCAAAGGTATAGAGATGGAGTAGATGGCTTTCTTAGTTGGGCATTCAATCAACCAAGGGGCAGCACTATGATTCGATGTCTTTGTAAAAGATGTATGAATACCGCATTCAAGCTAAGGTCGATGTAAGAGGAGACTTATTGAGGAAGCGTTTCTAGGATTCTTACAAAGTGTGGGACTTTCAAGGAGAAGTGTTATTTAGAGTTGAAAATTCTAATGTAATACTCAATAATGAAGTAGAAGAGGATAATATTACAGAAATGATTCACGACGCTTGTGGACATATGAATATGGAGGATAATAATAATACTTTTGAGGACAATGAGGAGCCAAATTTACATGCAGCAAAGTTCTACAAATTATTAGAAGATGCTCAAACATAACTTTATCCTGGTTGTAGTAAAGTCTCAAAGTTATCTTTTATTGTTAAACTACTTCACTTGAAGTGCCTTAATCATTGGAGCAACAAATCAATGGATAAACTGTTGAGTTTCTTTAAAGAAGTTCTTTCGGAGCGGTCATTTGTGCCCAGTTCTTTCTATGAAGCAAAGAAAGTTCTTCGTGACCTAGGCTTGGGTTACACCAAAATAGATGCATGTGAGAATGATTGTATTTTATATTAGTGTGATTATGCCAATGCCCAATCATGTCCTAAGTGCGGTAAGTCTAGATGGAAGTCAGAAGAACACAAAGGCAAGAAAGTAGCTTTTAAAGTATTGCGACATTTTCCAATCAAACCAAGGCTTCATAGATTGTACATGGCAAGAAAGACATCAAAAAAGATGAGGTGGCACAAGGATAAAAATGTTGATGACGGTGTCTTGCGACATCCGTCTGAATCCATAGTATGGAAATCCTTTGATGAGCGACATCCCACCTTTTCAGCTGAATTAAGAAATGTTCGATTAGGTTTAGAAAGTGACGGGTTCCAACCTTTTGGGAACATGAGTGCCAATCATAGTATTTGGTCAGTTGTACTAGCAACATATAATTTGCCACCATGGGATTGCATGAAGGATCCGTATTTCATGAGGACACTTCTTATTCCAGGCCATGAGTGTCCAGGAAATGATATAGATGTATACTTGCAAACAATGATTGAAGAGTTGAAAGAATTATAGGATGGAGCCGAAACTTATGATTCATACTCAAAATCTAAATTTACGATGTGTGTGGCTGCAATGTGGACGATTAATAACTTTCATGCATATGGGAACCTTTCAGGATGGTCAAGAAAAGACAAGCTTGCATGTCCTTGTTGCCATAAAGACACATAATCGATTTCTCTATGTAATAAGTTGTGTTATAGAGTCAACTTCGCTTCCTTCTAATGGAGCATCCATGGCATCGAAATAGGACAAAATTTGATGGCAAGGTAGAAAAGAGGGTTGCACATATTCCTTTAACTGGTGATGAAGCACTTATGCAATTACAAGGCTTGGGCAATGTGAGTTGTGAGAAGGGAAAAAAGCAAAAACGTGACTTTCCCAAAAGTGCTTAAAATTAGAGGAAGAAAAATATATTTTTTCAACTGTCTTATTGGAGTACTCTTTTGTTACGACATAACCTTGATGTGATGCACATAGAGAGAAATGTGTCAAATAATATAATATCAACTTTGATGAATATGGTTGGAAAGACAAATGACACATTAAAAAATAGATATGACTTGGTGGACCTTGGTATTAGGCAAGAATTTCATCCAATTGAGGATGGGAACAATGTATTGTTACCGGCAGCATGTTATGCATTGTCCTTGGAGGAGAAGTTTAAGTTTTGCCATTTTTTGGCTAATTTGAAAGTTCCTGATTCTTTCTCATCAAATATTTCAAGGTGTATAAACATATTAGAGAAAAATATCTATGGATTAAAAACTCATGATCACCATGTATTATTGCAAGACATTCCCTGAGTTCCAATACGTGGTTTATTGCCTGAAGAACTATGTTAACCAATTATAGAGCTTGGAATTTTTTTCAAGAATCTATGTTCTAAGTCCTTGGAAATCAAAGGTCTTGACATCTTGGAGTCTGAATGTACATGCACATTATGCAAACTTGAAATTATTTTTCCGCGGGCATTCTTTGATGTCATGGTTCATTCGCCAATACACTTGGCAAGAGAGGCAAATCTAGGTGGACCAACTCAATTTGATGGATGTACCCTTTTGAGAGATAATATATTATATAATTTTAATTCCTTAATTTTAATGACACATTATATTAATGAGTTATTTCAATATACCTATTTGCGAACACAAAAGTCATATGTTCGCAATAATGCACATCCAGAAGGTTCAATTCCCGAAGGTTATTTGGCAGGGGAAAGTCTCACATTTTGCTCAAGATACTTATAGAATATGTAAACCATGTTCAACAAAACAGCCAAGAATAACGATGGATCTATGCCAAATGGGGATATGTCTATCTTCAAAAAAAGTAGGCAAACAAAGGTGGTTCAGAAGGCATCATTCTCTCTCATGATGAGTTAAAACAAGCATGTATGTATGTGCTTCAAAATTGTGAAGAGGTTCTGCCATTCATGGAGTAAGTATCATATGAATTTCAAGATAGGCTCATATTGAAATGTTTCAACAAAATTATCTTAACTGAATCCATTGTAAAAATATAGGGAATACAAGGGAAATATTGAAAGACAAGGTTTAATGAGTGATGGGATGCATAACAATGGGTTTCTTGATTAGTTTGGTGCACATGTAGGTGTCTAATTATTGACATTTTTAATATTAGTGTAATATTACGATGGCGTTATAAGTTACAACGATGGTGTTCGGCTTTGTACTAGCAGCACAAGGGCGGGCAAATGTGGAGCTCATAAGCTTAGCCGTTAGTCCTGCACCAATGGTGCATTGATATTCCAGATTTGTGGTGAATGGATTCATATTTCACACAAGAGATCTTGAGTTGAGAAGAAAAACACAAAATAGTGGAGTCCTTGTGAGAGGAGATGATTCAGACTCTAATAAGGAGTATTACGGTGTATTAGAGGACATTTACGAGTTGTCCTATATAGGAATAGAAAACTTTACCTATTCAAGTGTCAGTGGTAGAATGTGGCTTGCTTGGGAAGGGGATATAAGATTGATAAATATGAATTCACAAGTGTTAATACTCATTGTGCCTTGAACACAAATGAGCCATTTGTGTTGGTATCTCAGTCTGAACAAGTCTTTTACAGACAACATGGTTGATAAAGATTTGCTTGTAATTGTAAAGACAAATCCTCGCGACCTTTTCAATATGCCCGAAGATGATAATTGTGTAGAAGTTGACGATGAAGCATTGCTAAATGAAGAAACTTATCAACAAGAGGAAGTTGAATTGAACATTTTGCATACCAATGACCATGAAAATGATATTTATTTGTTTTTACATAGGAATGATGTTGAACCACAAAGTATTAACAATAATTATGCAAGAAAACAAGCACAGACAAGTGTGCATGACGAGGAAGAGAATTTTATTAATGACAATCTTATAGATATATCTGAGGATGAAGAAGAAGAAGATTCTATGAATGAAAATCATATAGATATATCCGAGGGTGAAGAAACCAAAGAAGATTGGATTGATGATGATGATGGATAAGATATTGATGATTTTCTTGAAGACTGAGAAGCAAGATAATATAGATGTCTACTTTTTATTTTGAAAAATTCTCTGTATTTTGTTCCTTATTAACATGACAATGAAATTGATTCATTATGCATGTAACTTTTAATTTCATAACAAGATTATATATTAAGCTTTTGTGAATTGTTACTTGCCTTCTATATGCACTAAGCATCATTATATTTTCAATGTATAACGAGACATTTTTACTCCTAATCGTGCTTCTATTCTTACTGATATTTTTCTACATCGTGCAGGAGGGTCCAATGACAGGATGAGGTAAAGGTCGAAGTGGAACTGGTCGTGGACGTTGCCATATTTAAGGACGTGGTAATTCTGGAGCGATGTATTAGCCACATGTACAACCAATAGGGAATATTACAGTATCTCCGGAGACAGGAGAATGAAATAATCCCAGTCAAGGACCTCTAGAGAGAGGACAAATATCAACTAACCCTTGGCAGAGACCTTCTCTAGAGACGGTATCGTCAAGGAATCTGGACATAAGTGTGCTTCCCTCTCTTGAAGTTGAAAATGATGCAAGTTAGTTTTTGAGTATTCAGTTAATACTCTTAACATGACTGCAGCTATGTAGACTGCTCACATCTACTATTTTTTCTTTGTGGTTTCTTCCAACAATAAAAGAGAGGAAAGGGGAAATATAAATCCAAAATTGTAGATATAAAAACTAAGTATGGCGTAAAAAATACAATTACAATTCCAGATGATATTGATAGAGCAGTTGGTCCGGGGGCTAGAGATATTGTTAATTATTGTGGTTTGATCATGAGGAGCATTACGTTCTGTGACGGAAATTGACAAAAGATTGTTTCAAAACATGGAGAAGCAATATGGTTGAAACTCAAGGTAAAATTATTTTTAATATCGTAGTGACTTCCTGTTGCATCATTTATTTTTGTTGTTAGGATATCAAATATAGTGGTACATGTATGTCCAGGATAAATTTAAAGTTCTTAGCGGCGTGTGAGTGCATAGGTTTCGAGCCTTTGTTATCGATACTATGCACGACTTTTTAGAGCTTGGAAAGCTTGACTGAGCATTCGCTGCTCTCGCCATGATGCTGAAGCAAACATATTGCCTTGTCGACCTGAAGGTGTTGAGCTAGAGGACTAGAAATACTTAGTAGAGTATTTTGGAAGTTCGAAATTTAAGGTAACTTAATAACAATGTTTGATTCATTTCCCTTTGAATAGTGGATTCTTAATCATTGACTTAATGCAGGTTGTAAGCGAGAGAAATAGAAAAAATAGGGAAAAGCATATTACTAAGCATGCTTGTGGTATGAGGTCTTTTGTAGAAGTAGAGGAATCAGCGGTGAAATATATTTATTTTTATGTTATTAATTAAACATCTTTGTTATTTATATATTCATTTATTTGATTCTGTATTATTTCCCTATTGAACTATATTTTAGCAAAATACTGCCACTAGAGAAAAGGAACAACCAGATAGAGTTTGGGAGATCCAACATACATGTAAAAATTACAGAGGAGAATGAGTGGATCCACAATCCCAACAGGTTCATGTAATATTCTTAAATCAATACCTTACTATCTTTTACTCCTTTTTATTAGTTTTGGTGTAAATAGCTATGCATAATTGCAGTGCCAACTCTAAGAACTTGTGGCTCAGCAATAATCTGAAAAGATCGAGCATCCCATGACTAGAGATGGGATTTTATTCTCTGTTCTTTGTGAAAGGACATGCTATGTTCGTGGTAAAAGGTATGGAAATAAGCCTCCAAAAAATAGTCAAATACATGCGGCAAACATAGAGGCTAGTGTGTCTTCTGCAATAAAAATTGTGCGTCACGAGATACAACCTGATACGGATTGAAAGTTACAAGAAGAACATGAACAAATGAATGCGGAGTTGAAAAAGAACATGGAGTAAGAGTTACAAAGAATGTTGGATGAGAAGCTTGAACATGTGAATCTGGAAGTAGAGAACATGGTAAGTCTAGAAGTAGCCAAGAAGATCCAAGAACGATTGGGTGCTTTTATGACCAGAATGCAACATGTAATTTACTCTTAATCTTTTTATACTCTTCCTTTTTTATATTTATTCTTCTTACCGACTTGAATCTTCTTCCATCCTTCTTGACAATTCTTTTCTTCATCTTCTCCTTCTTTAATTATCTTTATGACAATAAGTTGTTGGATTGGTACATGTTTAATCCAAATTGTGATTAATTTTACGAGGCATATGACGTGTTTGATAAAATACCTTAGAGAGATCTTTGTTTATATTCTATGCAGCTTTGAGAATGCTAGCTTATTTTATGTTATTTTTGTGACGAAGTGTCATCTTATGATAAATTTGGGTTTGTTTCGGACGTTTATGTTCTGGTGCGATTCTGAAATTTTGGATATGCAAAATCTGGTTGGACAATCTGGTTGCATGATTGTTTTTGTCTGTGTAATCAAAAACCAAATCAAATACTCTATATGTCTTGTATCCCAATACTTTTTCTTTTTTGCTTAAAGGATTCATTTTATTGAAACAGATTTGGAAGAGCATCCTGCCATCATTCCACAAATTTGAATAAGAAATAGTTTTGTTTTCTAAGTAAATTATATGAACTAATACCTTGGAATCTATTTCCACCATTAGTGGAAACAGATGCTTTGTGTAGGCTATTCAGGTCTTAGACTATCCAATATTGTAAAATACCTTTTCTACTAGGAGTGTTGGGCATTTGCGTCATTCTTGAATGTCAGATAATTGCATCATTATTGAAATTTACAAGGTGATGCAAACAATGATCTTAAAAATCACCATTTTACTGGCCATGCTCATCTATATGTTGTTGAGGATTCCTCTTAGCGTCTTTTCTGAAGGTTGCCAAATGAGTTGTAAATGTAAATGTTATCCAATGTGGAATTTGTTCTTCACCATGACCTCTTATGTCTGCATCCCACAATTTCATTTGGTATTTTACCTTGTGTGATCTTGCTGTCTAAAACACTTCTGGTTACTTGTGAACTACGTTTACTTAGTTTATCCTCTTCCTCGACACCTTGTTCTCTCCATTTCTTAATTTTGAAGTCTTTTCTTACCGCTTTATTCTTCTGACGTCATTCCATTTTTCCGTTCCCTTACTAAATAGTACTTTCATTTTCATATTCTTTGTTGTTATCTTCTATTTAATTTTCTACTTATTTGTCTTGTCATTACTTCCTATTAGGGCTTCACTTACCTTCTTTAGTCGAGGGTCTATCGGAAATAGTCTCTCTGCCCTTCCAGGGTAGGGGTAAGGATGTGTATATCCTACACTTCCCAGACCCCACTTGTAGGATTATACTGGATGGTTGTTGGTGTTGGTGTTTTTATTGTTTTAGTTCATTAAAGGTCCTCTTTGACTATCTATGTGGCACTTAACTCAAATTTTTGAGAAATGATTATGTGCTTTAATTTTTCATCCCTCTTTTATCTATTTTTTTTGCCATTTGTTGCCTTTTAAGCATCAGTGGAGAAAGCATTCAGAGTCTTTTGCATTTGGTAAGTTCACATAGTGGATATTATGTTTTCTTGTCCAACTTCTTTGAAAAGCTTTTTCTGGTAAGAAATTCAATTCAGCCTGTTACGTAAATTAGTTATCTAAGACAGATGATGCACAAATGCTCTTATTTCACTGGAAAATAATTGTTTTTCTGCATGGTCTAAATAAAAAACTGGATTTGTTATTGTTGTTGTTGTTGTTTGCGTTCCAATTTTCTTGTACTGCTTTGCTCCATAAGCTTGTCCAGAGAGAGTATTGCCATTCCTAGCTGCAAATCAAATGTAATAAGAGCTTTTCTACTAACTAAAACAACATTAGCATCTACTGCATTTCCTATTCAAACTCGAAGCTATACTTAGGAGACGTGGTTAATGGTTGAAATTGTCATAATATATTTTTCCACTTATAGGTCATACTATTGTACTATTAGCATTAGATAATGAGAATTGTCAAAGTGATCTTGTATTTTTTGTTTTGTAATAATAGGGATGAGGTTCTTTCTCACTACCCATTTCTCCCTCTGTAAGACGTTATGACGGCACCTAGTTGTAGCCTAAGAATTTTGAAATAAAGGAAATAAAGCAAAAATTAACAACTAAACTTCAATAAATATTATATACTGGTAAAATACTGTTTGGCATGCACAAGTAAGTCAGCACTCGAATACAAACAACATACCAAAATCTGGTAGTCACGAGTCACAAGCTCTACAAAGTTTTGTCTAACTATTTTCTATACATAGTGTCTAAAAGAAATAAAGAAGGAAAACAACATAAGGGATAGAGGGGGACTCCGAGGATCTGTGGACGCGGAAAGATGTACCTTGAAGTCTCCAGTAAGTTGCAGCGACTGAACTAACAATGAGGCGGGTAAGATGTACCTGGATCTGCACACGAAAAATATGTGTAGGAAATGGTGTGAGTACACCGCAATGGTTTCCAGTAAGTTCCAAGCCTAACCTCGGTCGAGTAGTGACGAGGTCAGGTCAGGGCCCTACTGAAATATATATATATAATATGAAGCAAAGCAAAAATTAAATATCGCAGTAATAAGACAGAAATGTTAACACGAAGGAAATCATGGAAAAAACAACAGCTTAGTACATAACAATACAATAGGGAATCTCCCGAGATGCCGTCTCGTAGTCCCAAACGTAAATGTGCAGGGGGATCTCCCGGAATACCATTCCGTAGTCCCAAAGAAAATATGCAAGACAGGAAGATCTCCCGGAATACCGTTCTGTAGTCCCAAAGTAAATATGCAGTACTGGAGGATCTCCCAGAATACCATTCCGTAGTCCCAAAGTAAATATGCAGTACATGGGGATCTCCTGGAATACCGTTCCGTAATCCCAAAGTAAATATGCATCCAAACAGTAGAATTCAATAGTTACGGCACGAAAACTTACAATTTAACCTAAGTACAAATTAAGGAAAAACAGGTAAAATCACTAAACATGTTGCACGTAGTCCAGGTAAATAGTTAAGGCAAGTAGGCATGCTTTCTTAGTCTAACAAGATACTACACATGCTAATAAGTTCAAATAAGAGGAAAGACAAGTTATTATTTGATGAAAAAATTGGGTTTTTACAAAAAATATCCCGTGTATGTACTCGTCACCTCACGTACACGGCACTCATATATCAACAATAATACCAATTCTAAGGGGAGTTCCCCCAAGTCAAGGTTAGGCAAGTCACTTACCTCGAACTAAGCTCAAATCAATCCGAAATAATGCTCTTTCCACGAATATCCGGCTCTGGATGGCCAAAATCTAGCCAAAACCAATTACATAACATAAATATAACTACAAGAAACTAATCTAGCGAACGGAATCAAAGTCAAACCAAGAAATTGGAAAATCACTCAAATAACCTCCACGGGCCTATGTCTCGGAATCGGGTAAAAGTTACCAAATATGAGCACCCATTCACTCACGAGATCTCTCATATAAAAATTATCCAAATCTGATGCCTAAATCCCACTTAAAACTCAGAAATTCATTTGGGGAACATTTTCCCCATTTTCCCAATTTTCTCACTCAAATTCCCTAATTAGATGAAGAATATAACAATAGATTAATGAAATATAACCAAAATCGAGTTAGGAATCGTTACCCCAAAGTTCTCTCCGAAAAACCCTCAAAGAGTCGCCAACTTCCGAGCTCCCAAGTCAAAAAATGAAGAATGAATTTCAAACCCTCGAACTCTCTCTTTTCTGCCCAGTGAACTCTCTTCTGCGAACCCAGAACCACACCTGCAGTACCGCTTCTGTGGCTAGGACTCCACACCTACGGATTTTCATTAAAAATCCAGGCTTCGCAGCTGCAGATGAAGATCCGCATCTGTGGATGCGCTTCTGCGATGGCTCGTCCGTTTCTGCGGAACCTTGGCCTCTTCTCCAATCCGCATCTGCGACTACCTTTCCGCAGATGCGGCTCCGCTTCTGCAGCCCTCTTGACGCATCTGCGACCACTGACTCCCATTCCAAAAGTGCACCTGCAACCCCAGACTCACTTATGTATGGCCGCACCTACGGACTTCCCACCGCAGGTGCGAAAACACTAGAACTAGCAATTCTAAGAAATCTTCCTAAGTCCAAATTCCATTCGTTAAGCACCCAAAACTCACCCGAGGCCTCCAGGACCTCAACCAAACATACCAACCAATCCTTAAACACCACATGAACTTAGTAGAACCTTCGAATCACTCAAAATAACATCAAAACACTAATTTCACACGGATTCAAGCCTAATGAAGTTTGAAATTTCTAAATTCTACAAACGACGTCGAAACATATTAAATAACGTCCGAATGACCTCAAATCTTACACACAAGTCAAAAATGACACCATGAACTTACTCCAACTTCCGAAAATCCATTCCGACCCTGATATCAAAATTTCTACTGCCGGCTAAAATCGCCAAAATTCCAACTTTCGCCAATTCAAGCCTAATCTACTACAGACCTCCAATTCACATTCCGGACGCGCATCTAAGCCCAAAATCACCTAACGGAGCTAACGGAACCATCAAAATTCAAATCCAAGGTCGTTTACACACAGATCGACATTCGGTCGACTTTTCCAACTTAGGCTTCCAATTAAGAGACTAAGTGTCTCAATTTACTCTGAAAACTAAAACAAACCCTCCCGGCAAGTCACAACTGCAGAAATAGATACGGGGAAAGCAGTTAATAGGGGATCGGGGCTATAACTCTCAAGAAGAACGGCCGAGTTATCACATCATCCCCCTTTTAAAAGAATCATTCATCCTCGAACGAGTATAGAGACATACCTGAAGCTGTGAAAAGATGAGGATAACGCATGCGCATATCCTTCTCGGCCTCCCAAGTAGCCTCCTCTACCGGTTGACCCCTGCACTGAAACTTTACTGAAGCAATGTTCTTTGACCCTAGCTTTCTGACCTGCCTGTCCAAGATAGTCACTTTCTCCTCAGCATAAGATAGATCCTTGTCCAACTGGACTGAGCTGAAATCCAATACATGAACCGGATCACCGTGATACTTCCGGAGCATAGAAACGTGGAATATCGGATGAACTCCTGCTAGGCTGGGAGGTAAGGCAATCTCATAAGCAACCTCCCCAACATGCTGCAACACCTCGAAAGGACCAATGTACGTCGGGCTCAACTTGCCCTTCTTTTCGAACCTCATGACGCCCTTCATAGGCGATACTCGAAGCAAGACCCGCTCTCCAACCATGAATTCTAAATCGCGAACCTTTCGGTCCACATAACTCTTCTGTCTGAACTAGGCTATGTGAACTCTATCCTGAATCACCTTCATCTTATCCAGGGCGTCCTGGACCAAGTCTGTACCCAAACTGAATGCCATCTGAATGCTGGACTGATAACTGTTGTTGTAGGCAAACTCCGCAAGTAGAAAGAACCAGTCCCATGACCCTCCAAACTCCATCACACACGCACAGAGCATATCCTATAGAATATGAATAGTGCGCTCGGACTACCCGTCCATCTGAGGGTGAAATGTTATGCTCAGCTCCACTATAGTGCCCAACTCTTGCTGAACGGCTCTCTACAATCGTGATGTAAACTATGTGCCTCTATCTGAAATGATGGAAACTAGGACACCATGAAGGTGAACAATCTCTCGGATGTAGATCTTAGCCAACCTCTCTGAAGTGTAAGTAGTCATCATTGGAGTGAAATGAGCTGACTTGGTCAGCAGATCCACAATCACCCAAATAACATTGAACTTTCTCGAAGTACATGAGAGTCCAAATACGAAATCCATGGTGATCCGCTCCCACTTCCATTTGGGATCTCTAACCTCTAAAGCAAGCCACCCGGTCTCTGATGCTCATACTTAACCTGCAGACAGTTGAGACACCGAGCCACAAACCCAACTATGTCCTTCTTCATCCTCCTCCACCTGTAGTGCTCTCTCAACTCCTGGTACATCTTTGTGGCACCAGGATAGATGGAATACCGCGAGTTGTGGGCCTCTTCAAGAATCAACTCTCGGAGCCCATCCACATTGGGCACACATATTCAGCCATTTATCCTCAACACGCCGTCATCACCAATAGTCACATCTCTAGCATCACCTCGCCGGACCCTATTCTGAAGGACGAGTAGGTGTGGGTCATAATACTGACACTCCCTGATACAACCATAAAGAGAAAACCGAGAGATCACGCAAGCCAACACCCGACTCGGCTCAGAAATATCTAATCTCACAAAATGGTTGGCTAACGCCTGAACATCCAATGCTAAAGGTCTCTCTACTACTGGAAGATATGCTAAACTCCCCAAAATCTCCGCCTAGCGACTCAAAGCATTGGCCACCACATCGGCCTTCCCCGGGTGGTACAAAATGGTGATGTCATAATCCTTAAGTAGCTTCAACCACCTCCGCTGACGCATGTTAAGATCCTTTTGATTGAAGAGGTGCTGGAAACTACAGTGATCGGTGTAGATCTCAAAAAGAACACCGTACATATAGTGATGCCAGATCTTCAGGGCATAAGCAATAGCTGCTAACTCAAGATCGTGGACATGATAGTTCTTCTCATGCACCCTCAACTGTCTGGACGTGTAGGCAACCACCCTACCATCCTGCATCAACACTACGCCAAGACCAATCCACGAAGCATCCCAATAGACGGTGTAAGACCCCGAACTTGTAGGCAATATCAATACTAGGGTTGTAGTCAAAGCTCTCTTGAGCTTCTGAAAGCTCTCCTCACACTCCTCCGTCCACCTGAACGGAGCAGCCTTCTGGGTCAGCCTGGTCATAGGTGTGGCAATAGATGATAATCCCTCTACAAAATGGTGGTAATACCCCGCCAAGCCCAGAAAACTACGGATCTTCGTAGCTGATTATGGTCTAGGCCAACATTACACTACCTCCACCTTCTTCGGATCCACCTTGATCCCATCACTCGATACTGCATGACCCAAGAATGCCACTGAGTATAGACAAAACTCACACTTAGAAAATTTTTCATACAACCTCTTCTCCCACAAATTCTGAAGCACATTCCTTAATTGTTGTTCATGATCTCCCCGAGTCCGGGAATACACTAGAATATCGTCAATGAGCACAAGGAGGAAGGAGTCAAGATAAGGCCAGAACACACTGTGCATCAAATGCATAAAGGCTGTTGGGGTATTCATCAGCCCAAAGGACATGACAAGAAACTCATAGTGACCATATCTGGTCCTGAAAGCAGTCTTCGAGATATCCGGCTCCCGAATCTTCAACTGGCGATAGCCTGAACGCAAGTCAATCTTAGAAAACACCCTAGGACCCTGCAGCTGATCAAATAAGTCATCAATGTGAGGCAGTGGATACCTGTTCTTCACTGTAACCTTGTTCCGCTGGCAATATTCACGCGTTCGTGTAGCTCAGCCGTTGGGCCATAAGATTTTCCTCTCCGTGTTCGCGAGCGAGCTGTCGCGTTTGCGAAGCACATCTTGGCAGCATTCTTTTTTTACTTCTTCGCGAACACTAGGAGTCTTCCACGTTCATGATGCATTAATACCTAGGCAAAATATAAAGTACTCTATATCGAGGGTTAGCCAGTTTTATCATTTTTGGATGTCTAAAGCTCGATTTTGAGCGATTCTTTGTGGGGTTTTCAAGAAAATCAATTGGGTAAGTGTTCTTCACCTAGAATTTATTATATTTCATGATTTGACCTTTTTTTTAATCATTAAATTAACGTTTTGAGTTGAGGAAAAATGGGGATTTTGAAGAAAAATTCCAAATGTAAAATGATGATTGAGAGACGAATTGGTATCAAAATTTGATAATTTTAGTACGGTAAAACTCGTATCGGAATGGGTGTTCGAATTTTGTGAAATTTTTCGGGTTCTGAGGTGCAGGATCGGGGGTCGAATTTTTGGTTGATTTTTAGATTTTTATAAATATTGAGGCTTTATGATCCGGAATAATCTCTTATGAGTTTTATTTATGTTTTGAAGTTATTTTGGCTAGATTTGAGCCGTCCAGAGGTCATTTCACTCGAGAAGTTCATTTTAGAGTATCAGTTTGTCTGCTTTGAGGTAAGTATCTTGCATAACCTTGTGTGGGGAAACTACACCTTAGGATTTGATTCTTTTATGCTAATTGTATCATGTGAAGTCGTGTACGCGAGGTGACAATTGCGTGCGCGGTCTTATTTGTGGAAAATTTACCTTTTAGGGCTCGTAGGTTCTTATGTTCATTAGGCACGAAGTTGTCTTATTATGTTATGTTTTTTCCATTTACTAGTTTAACCTCTATGTGTTTTATTTGGAATTAATTGCTTCATATTCCACTCTTATTGCCTATTCGATTCTTGTGGCTCTTCACTGAAGTTGTTGCATATTCGATGCCATGCTATCTTTTCCTAACTACTTATCTTTATTTGAAATTATTATTATTTCTTCAGTAACTATTTATCCTTAATTGAGGCCATGATTATCCTTTCCCTTGATTATATTTTATTGTAATTGTTGTACCTCTTTCATGAGTACCAAATCCTAGCTGAAGCTAGTTATTCTTTGTTAAAGTTGCCTTATCCTTATTTGGAATTATCGACCCGTGATATCCCCCTTGTTGTTGAATCGCACTTATGTGGAGGTCATTGCTACACAATATCTCTTCCTTGTTGAGATATTGTTAGGTGGTATCGTTATTTTCTGTTGTGTTTTTCCTTGTGAGTTCGTTTCTTCCGTTTCTTTGAGTTCTGGAATTTCTGAGTTGATTTATTTGCCGTGCGCTTGTATTATTTCCCTTATTTTTGTTGTACTTGTTGTTGTGATGCATGAGGTTTCTGTCGTGCGGTTATTTTTGTGATGCACAAGGTTTCTGCCATGCGATTGTTGTTGCGATGCACAAGGTTTCTGCCGTGCGGTTGTTATTTTGATGCACAAGGTTTCTGTTGTGCGGAAGTTATGGTGTTGCATGAGGTTTCTGTCGTGCTATTTTTGTTGATTCCCAATATATTCGTCATATTTTACATGTATATATATACTTTCAAAATAGTATATTTAGATCATCAGTTTATAAACCTATACAAGCATTTTTCCTAATTTTCCATGATTTTTAGAAACCCTAAACTAATTTCTTTTTACATTTTTTATTATATAAATAAATTATCCTTCAAATTATTTTTATGATGATTTAATCATCCAAACTTATTATTTACACCAACATGTATTTTTATAATATTTTATTTCATTTCTTATAATTAATTTATAGGCTAATTGCACATTTTTGCAATAATATCCTACATTCATGTATAATTACATTATTTATGCCAAAATAACTTTTTACATTTTTTTTATAATGTTAAGCTATTATTTTCAATCATTTAGTGCATAAATAATATTTTTGTTAACTATTAATTACTTTTATAAATTATTTTTTGATAAATATTGGGTATTTAAAACTAGCCCCAATTTATACATAATTTCGGACCAAATAATTGGCCCAAACCCCCCAATACCTTAGCCCAATAATCACATCCCAAACCAATAACCCCTTAACCCAAAACGCAGTCGGTACCCATTAAACTTGACCCGCCCCACTCATTTTTAAATCCTAGTCATTGATCTCTCAAGATTAACGACCATTGTTTATTCTCCCCCTTTACCCTCCCAGAAACCCTAACCGATTATCCCCCTAACCCGCCGCCCTTACATTCTCCCAACCTCCTCTCTCTCTCTGAATAACCCTAAAACCAACGCCCCTCACAAAATCCTCTCCTAATCCCACCAAATATGGGATTCGATGGCTATTTCTTGCCAGCGCTTGCCTAAACATGGAAAGCAGATCTCTACCAAAATCGAACTAGGATCGGTATCTCATCCCTATAAGGCTCAGTATATATATAACTGCTCTGCCGTAGTAGGCTCGCTCATAGGCGCTCCACCATACTAGGCTCTGTATCTCGGCCAACTAGGCTCTCTTATAGGCACTCGACCACAGTAGGTTCGGTATATAACTTACCATCTGATCTGAGGTTGCCCAATAGGGGCCTGCCCATTTATTATAGCTCGATGGTAGTGAAAATACTGTAATACTGTGTATATGGATTCTCTACTCTCTTGACTGGAAGAAGATAATACTCAATTGAACATAAAGTCCCGATAAGGGAGAATACTGTAATTTATGAGACTAGGATAAAGTATGTAAATTCGGGAGTATGAACTTCGCTTTATGCTTCGTTATTAAACTCGTGTAATTAGTGGATCATGCCAAAATGAAGGAAGGGCTTAGCCTTAACATACTTGAACTGATTCTCTTGACAATTCCTCTAACACACGTCTTTTGTGAAAACACGTAATGGCGGATCGAAGTAGGGGAATATCCATATGACATTCTTGAGAAAAATTACACCGTACTTCCTTAGAATCGCAAAACCTCACGTTACAGCTCCTACCATTGTAAATCACGTATGCAATCAATGTACAGCGTGATTCCGTATCTTCTAATTTTAAGAGGGGGGGGGGGGAGCAAACATTATCTTGCACTGCTAAAGTAAATGATTCTATGCAATTTACGTGCAGAAGGCTTAAAGAAATGTTAACCTTGTATATTTCATTCATTCCTTTTTCCAATTTGTAGAGAAGGGCTTGGGGAAGCATATGATAAAGACATATCTTTTGCCAGTTCTCTTGAAACCTTTGGAGGAGGGCACACTGATCCTGTTGCCGTTTCATTTGGAGGTTCCATTTTTGTCTTTATCCTTCCATACAGCTTTCCATATAAATGATCTACCCTTGTGATGACATTCATGGGAAGACATTATTGAACTAATAATGTAACACCTTGCTACTTCTTATATGATTCATTTAGTGGCTTTTGTTAACCACTTCATGGGCTGCCACATTGGTGGTAAGATCCATCAAGCCTATCCAAATTTTAATTAATTGTTAATTTATTAATCTCCCACTAATTAATAATTAACCAATTACCCACATAAGTAAGAATTATCTCAAATTACTTAAAATACTACTCACTTTTAACACACCTTATACACCTTACTATCATGGTTATGTGGTACCTTGTATGACACTAGTCCATAAATATCGGGTATTTTAGCTCGGACTGCATTTTATCCCAAAATGTCAAACTTTGACTAAATTCATTTTCTTCAATTTGCTTACCTTATCACCTTCACAAATTTACTTATCACTTGTTTGAAATATCATAATGCTTATAAACTCAAAATAACCTCATTCACGAACTTGCGTCGATTAACTTACGATGAAACTTTAATATACGAAAATGCGGAATGTAACATCTCATTTCCGAGTTACCATTAATTTACTTATGGAGTACTTTCACGTATGAAAACATGGGGTGTAACGTCATTCTCCCCTTTGGAACATTCGTCCTCGAATGTTGACTGATGCAATTATCATTTTTATAATTTATGCCTCTTGTGAATGCTTTAGTACTCTCATTGCCGTCTAGGCAACTGTTATGTGAATAAATCCAAAGGTCAGGGTATTCTCCCCTTTAGTCCTCTTTCTCACACCACGGTCTGTGGTCGGAAATCTTCCAATCTCCTAACTCTTGAAACCTTCCGTCATACAGCCTGTACGACTTTTTCCTTGTATGAGCGCCTATGCGACTCTCCTCTCCTTTTTCCTCTAGGTTTTAGCCAATCTCTAGGTGTTGGTTGATTTCCCAATGCACACGCAAGTGTACGTGGTCCACAAGTAATACAGGAATTTAAGTCCAGATATCGTACCCACAAGGACTTGTGTAAACTACTTGCTAAATCACTCTAATTGTTATTTAACCAAGCCAATATAAAATCAGGGATATACTATTCTATACTAAAATTCTATGAAATACTAATTATCAAGTGACAAGAATTATTGTGATGTATTCAGTAGAGACAAATATTCCAGGGTTGTGGTCTATTCACCACTCATATTGCATTCTAATTAACTTTTCCTTTCATATAATTCACTCATGGTTGCTAATTAATCGATAAATGCTCTCATAGCCTTCTC
>ML404224.1:35959-80467 GCA_005239525.1 Nicotiana knightiana | reverse complement strand
GAGATTAATCAACCAAAATATATTAATATCACAACAAATTCATCCCCAACGGGTTCTACCAAAACCCTAGACTAAAGAATTTAGCTACTCATGTTTATAAGAATCCAAACTAATATAAATTGCATAATTGAAATATAAGGTAATGAATACAAGATGTAGAAATCAATGTTTTTGGCACTTCAATGGTTTTCTCTCCTTGAATCCTTCGAATGCCTTCCGAATCCCCTTTTAGTTGTGTTTTAGGAGTCTATTTATATGTTTAGGGCGAACCCTAAACGTGTGGAGACTTCTATTTCAACCGGGAAACACTTAAACTCGTCAAAACTCAGAATTTGCTGAACCTGAGACCTAACGTTTGGAGGCTAACGCCTGGATAACGCCAGGCTAGGGCTGGCTTTAGAAGGCTAACCCCAGGCTAGGGCTGGCTTTAGGAGGCAAACACCTGGGTAAGGCCAGGGTGTTCCCTCGTCGCCTCTTAAGCGTATTTTCGACGTATTTACATCCATTTAGCTCGGTTTTCATCTCCAATTCACCTACACATGAAATAAACTCCATTAAGCACATAAAAGTGTATTTTTATCATTAATGCGCATAAAATGTAAGGCATATAACATGTTAATCTATTAATTCTAGTCTCGCATCAGTAATACTATAAATAGAGGATGAAGTGATATTGTACACATTTTGAAATTTGAAACACTTGAAAGAAATAAGAAGTTCTCATCTCTTGCTCTCAATATTCTGTCTATTTTCTTGTTTTATATTATTATTTTGAGCTAAGTTTCTTAATATTGAGAAATTTATATAGAAAATTCAAAAAGTTATTCTCTTTAGATTCAAATTTTGTTGAAGAGGAGTACATTAATTAATACAACTTATTGGAGACAAGGATTAGTGTTAGGTTATTTTAACAGCTTGTTTGGATGGTTGTTAGATGTTGTATTGTATCGTAGTGTTACTTTAAATACGACGTTTGTTTTGATTCTTACTTAAATGTTGTTGTATAGCATCGTTAAATCCGTTACATAACGATGAAATGTGCCACTTTATGTAACGACCGATTTGGTGTGGTCGCGTCGTTACCTTTTTTTTTTTATCTCAATCTCACCCTTCATTATTATTAAATAATTTTATTTTATCGTTTACCCTACTTCTTATATAGTAATTTTACCCTATTTCATAATTTTTCTTTATAATATTGAAAGTTTATTTTTTATATTGCTGATATTATGAAACGATGGAAAACGACATAATCTATCCAAACATTGTATTTATCAAACGATACAATACGATGCGATACATTATGAAACATACGTAACAATCATCCAAAGTTGTAAGGTGTGAGTGGGGAAAGACGCATTTTGGGTTGTACCTCTCCATCTTAGTCTTTTATTAAGAGCCTTGGTCTCATTTTTACGCAACGAAGAATCTAAAATACTGTCCACCCTTCTCTCATTTTTGCATTGTTTTTTAAAACAGTCAAGTGTGATTGCTCCGCCATTTGAGTTCGTCAAAATTTTGTAATTTAATTATTATAGAATATTATTTTGTTCTATCCTGAAAGAAATTAATCTAAATATCTTAAGCAACAAAATCTTTTGAAGGCTCAAAATATTTTTGCATTTTTTGTTTCGTGTTAAATAACGTTTTTTATTTTCTAATTTTCTGGTTATGAACATAATTTTGCTAATAAGCATAAGGAATTTTTAATATTTGTTTTCTGTATTCTTATCATATGTTTGCAGGAATTGCATACTATTTTTTCACTTTGATTAACAGAATTCCTTTGTTGGATTACTTCGCTTTGGTCAATACTCAATTTCTTTTGTACATCTTTATTTACAACAATGGTAGCAGCAGGGAAGCACGTCCATATGCAGTTGTACCATAGCATCTCTCACTTCTTCACCAAATTGCAATGTTTCTTTCATTTTTCGAAATCTATGGGTTTGAAAAGACGACAAAGAAAGAAACCGGCATGAGATTTCATCACTTTGTTTGGCAATTCAGAGTTGATAAACTTATCATCCAAGGATGTGGTGCGGTGGATGTGACTGCCAGAAGTTTTGGATTCAAACTCTAGGTATGAAAAAGCCCTTGTTAGGGAGCGTCTCATCCCGAATAACGCCCTACACGATGCGAATCTGGATATAATCGAGCTCCACCGGACACCGAATAATTACAAAAAGAGTTAGATAAACTTTTTGTCAACAACGAAAAATTAATTTGACCAAAGGATGCAGGTTGAGAGTGTGGACTGATCACGCTCAACTATCTACATACTATATTAAAAGTACGAAGTCCCGCCATTTTCACCCTTCGTATGTGTATTATATATTGGATATAATTGTAATTTTACTCACTAATAAAGTTTTTAAGATTTTTTCGGATTTCCTACGTTTAGGATTCTTTAGTTGCTTTCCTTTAGGTTTAGGATACTTTATGATTATTTAATTCTTATTGGAGTGTGGTTCTCTTATTAATTCATGTTACTTATATTGTGTATTTTATTTGTTCAGGTTCTAAAGGCTACTTCGTTTTGCCCTGCTCTGTCACAACTGTATGTTTTATATCTATCGTTTTTGGCTACTATGTAATTCATTCGTTGTGGTTGCTTCGTTGAAAATCGGTATTTTGCATGTACTTGTATGCATATGACTTTTAATGCTAAAAAATATAAATTGCATCTTATGACATCATTGTTTTTGTTTCTATTTTTATGTAAATTTACTCTTAAAAATCTCTTCAGTTCTTTAATTAATTATTTGACTTTAAACTTATCTATCCATACTATATTAAAAGCACGAAGTTTTTTAACGAAATATAGTTCGTTTTTTTACCCCTTTAAAAACATATTTACATTAGATACAATTGTAATTTAAGTTACTTTTCTAATATTTAGGAATTTAAAATTAACTAAATTTTAAGTACCTATAAATTTTTCCTTATTTAAAAAAGTAACCAACACCAAAAAGGAAAAATCAAAGTTGGAATATGCGCCTAAAGCTCTTTTTAGGTTAGAAATCTTTATTCATTGACATAGAATTCTACAATATTAAAAGAGTGACCCAAGAATTAGAAATCAAAGTAGGAAACAAAACTTCATATATTTAGAACTCCATCACATTTAAAGTTTTATCCAAATAAAGTCGGTAGTCTTTTTCTTTCTTTTTTTATTTGAGCAATTCACATTTTTAGGAAAGTAACATAAATTACAAATTTGGTCAATGTGAACTATATTTTTAAAGAATAAAAAAAAGAACACATTTTCGCTTAGAGTCTTCGGGCTTTTAATATTGTCTATAAATCTATAGATTATATAGACATTGTTTGCAAATTTGATTGTCACCATAGTCAATGGAACATCGAGGCCGATTAACTATTTTCTAGAAGTAATTCTTCTTCAATCTTTGAATTGTAATAATTAAGTAGATTGGAGTTTTATATTGTTAACGAACATAATGTTTCTAAATTATACTCAATTAGACAAAAAAAAAAGCTACTTTACAATTTTATCGTGCCTTTCCATGCTATATTTAGTCTTATTAATTTTGATGCAAAGAACAAATAACTATTTCTTGCATGAATAAGCCAATAATATGCAACGTACAGTTTTCCTTGAGGAATTATTATTTTTCTCTCTGTCTTTTGTAGATTTGAGTATGAGAATTTTTATAATTATCAATTCTTAAACTAATACTATATCTTCAATCTCGATTTACTCCTTCAACGTATAATTTAAGTTTCTTCTTCTTTTCTCTAATGAACTTTGATCTAATTAACAACATTAATGATATATTTTAGACACTATACTGTATTAGTAGGATTTTCAATTATATAGATATTTTTGCTATATTTATAAGTTAAATACTAATTTTTTATTGTTCTGACTTATGTTACAGGTTAAATAAAAAAATGAGCTCGAGTCACTCTAATAGAGTAATTATGAAAATATTCTAATTAAACACTTTTATATTTAAGAAAGAATTCAAACTAATTTTAAATTTATGGCATCTAATCTTATTTTAATTTTATTAATTTTTAAATATAAATTTTACAATTATCGCTAGGCAACACGTGCAAGGCACGTATACTAAAACTATGTCTATTAAAAGACTAAGCGGGCTTTGCAAATATAACGTATCAAATGTCGTCTTTAGATTATTACATTCTCAATAGTCAACTTTCTCAAACTTTGTGAATATCACTTTGTGTTGTTTCTACTACTACAGCTAAACAGAAATAAT
This sequence comes from Nicotiana knightiana, assembly GCA_005239525.1. Lineage (NCBI taxonomy): Eukaryota > Viridiplantae > Streptophyta > Magnoliopsida > Solanales > Solanaceae > Nicotiana > Nicotiana knightiana. The sequence goes on along the minus strand of ML404224.1, from coordinate 76,220 downwards.
AAACTTAAGATTAACTAACAATAAGATGTGAATACTTGGATTAAAGGTCTAAGGTTATGGTTTCACCCGTTGGCGAACTTCCTTCTTGTATACTTCCTATAGTTTTGATTTAGTTGTCTCTATCAATCATGAACACTCCAGTTACCATAAATCTCTCTCAAGTAATTATGATAATTTACTAGATGCACTCTCTCAAGTTACGCTAGCTAGATTGCATTACAGTTCACTTTAGATTGCACCCGATGTATCGTTATCTCTAATCCAACCNGCCTATACTCCGGGAGTGGTGTTGTTCAAACAACTACCTAAATATGCACTCTCTCTCAAGTAGATACATAATAAATAGGCACATCTAATTGATGGCCCTTCAATCAACTACAACAAGAACGTAGTTGAACAAATAGAGATTAATAACCAACCAAAACTATATTAATATCACAATAAAGTCATCCCCCAACGGGTTCCACCAAAACCTTAGATTAGAAAAGTTAGCTACTCATAACAATGATAAAAACTACAAAATAATTCATAAGCAAAGGTAAAAGCACAAAAGAAGGAGATATAGATTGATGCTCAATTGCCCCACTGCCTCTTTCCCTTGCCCTTGCTTTTCTTGTTCTAAACTCTAAACCTTGATAAACTCCTCTCTTGGACGAATTGAACATTTTATAGGTCGAGTGGATTGGCCTTGACTTCCCAAAAATACCCTTCAGCATCTAATTTTCGCGTCTGGACTAGCGCGGGCGTGCTAGTCACGCGCTAATGCCCGTGCTAGTTGGGTTATACACTGCCTCCGGAGATCTGGACTAGCGCGGGCGTGCTAGTCACGCGCTAATGCCCGTGCTAGTTGGGTTATACACTGCCTCCGGAGATCTGGACTAGCGCGGGCGTGCTAGTCACGCGCTAATGCCCGTGCTAGTTGGGTTATACACTGCCTCCGGAGATCTGGACTAGCGCGGGCGTTAAGGTTGCGCTACAGCCCACGCTAATGGGGTTCTTCACTGACTCATTTATGCTGAACTAGCGCGGGCGCTACAGCCCGCGCTAATGGGGTTTCCTACTGCCTCGCTGAATTCCAGCCTTCAACTCACCCCAAAATTACCCCATGGCCTATTACTCTTCAAATTCTCCCGGATCACCGTCATAAGTCCTCAAATAGCTTATTGTACTCCTGTGAAACACAAAAATCACCATTAGAGCCAATTTATCATTATTTAACTGTAACGACCCGGTCGGTCATTCCGTAGAATATGTATTATTATTGTTGTTATTGCCTTGTCATAGGTTGGTTATGATGTTTATGATGTGTTAGAGTCGGTTGGCTGGGGTTCAGAATGACTGTAGTGAGAATTGAGACATTTAGTCTCTAAAAATAGCCTTATAGTTGGAAAAGTCAATTGAGAGTTGACTTATTAAAAAACGACCTCGGAATGCGGATTTTATGGATCGGATAGCTTCGTTATGTGATTTGGGACTTAGGAGTGTGTTCAGAATAATTTTGTGATATCCGGTGTAGAATTAGGCTTGAATTAGCGAAAGTTGGAGATTTCGAAGTTCTTAGGCTTGAATTCGACGTAGATCTGGTGTTTTGGTGTTGTTTTGGGTGTTCCGAAGGTTCTACTAAGTTCAAGTTATGTAGTGGCACTTGTTAGTATGTTCGTATAGGGTCCCTAGGAGCTCGGGTGAGTTTCAGATAGGTTTGGGCTGCGTTGTGCTCGTTTTTCTTATGCTTCGACGTCGTTTCTTCAAGCATAAATGATATTATATTGAACAAATGAGCTCTGATTACTGTTTAAAATGAAGCATTAGATCCATATCGTGATTACGGACCCGTAGCAAAAATAATCATCGAATTTGGACATCGTATGAGGATTTTATGGCCATTTTACCAAGGTTACCAGATTTTTCAGGTTAATTACGAATTTGCCCCTGACGGCGTATTAAAAACCTGCACTATTTGCAAATCTTAAAACCTACATATCTCCTTCATTATAAGGTCAAATTGAGTGATTCAAAAGCCTAATTGATTAGAATTTTACAAGGAATCCATTGGGAGTAGTAAAACGCGTGAACAATATATATATAACGAGCAGTCCGAGTCTTCTTCCAATTTTTGAATGGGAAGAAGCTTTTGAGGCGATTTTTAAGAGAGAAAATCATTGTTCTTCATTACGGTAAGCATTTTGGACCCTAAAACTCGATTATATGTGATTAAAGATCAAAATATAAGTGTATAATTCATGAAAAATAGTAGAAAAAGTGAAGTTAGGGCTTGAGATTATGAGACCTTCTAGGGATGATTTGAGGGGTCAAACGAACTCCGATTTAGAGTTCTTTTTATGTAAGTACTCGTGAGATGACGAAGAACATTTTGGTATAAAAATTTCTGAGTTCCGAGAAGCGGGCCCAGGGGTCGTGTTTTGGCTAATTTCGGATTTTGATCTAAAATTGGAATTTTTCAATTGGAATTCATTACTTAAGCATAATTTGATGATAAATATCTGATCTTTATAGATTTGGAGCGCTCGTAAGTCAATTCTAGAGGCAAGCGGGTAGCAGAGTAGCTTTTCGGGCTAGCTTGAGGTAAGTAATGTCTTTAAATCCTGTCCTGAGGGTATGAAACCCCGGACTCTACACCCTTTCACGGGTTTTGGAATGCAAAGGTTGAAACATTAAAAATATCTTCCCTATTTAGGCGACTATTGAGTTGCTAAAACGACTTTTAAGCCTATGCTTAATTATTATTTATATATTATGATATATTTTGGGCTGTAAGCCATGTTTGGGGCCTAGTGCCGATCTGTTTACCCATTGGGGGTTGTGTTTACTATATTTCCTCACTGATATGTTATCATTTTACACTCAGTCTTTTCCTGATAAATTGTTTTGACACTCAGAGTATTTTGATACTATTTATTGAAAAATGAAACATTGTTTTGGGTCGAGAACCCGACATGTTATGGACTAAGGGCAAATTGAGAGTGTCTGACTGAGTAAGGCTTTCAGGCCTATATTGTGAGGAGGCTTTCAAGCCTTATATGAGGGAGGCTTTCATGCCTATATTATGAGGAGGCTTTCAGGCCTTATATGAGGGAGGCTTTCAGGCATATACTGTGAGGATGCTTTTAGGCCTTATACGAGGGAGGCTTTCAGGCCTATATTGTGAGGAGGCTTTCAGGCCTTATATGAGGGAGGCTTTCAGGCCTATATTGTGAGGAGTCTTTCAGGCCTTATGTTGTTATAGCGCTTGGGCTGTAGGAGCCCCTCCAGAGTCTGTACACACCCCCAGTGAGCGCAAGTACCTACTGAGTGATGATTGATATTGAGTGATGATTATTGCCCGCGGGGCTGTTACTGAGTGATTGAGAGAATGCCTGAGGGGTAACTGTTACGAGAAATGATTTTGGCCCGAGAGGCAGGTTTATGATGATTTTACTAAATTTTTGAACTATGATTTACTTCGTTTTTCGAACTGGTTTTTACTGAGATATACTGATATTACACTTGTTTCAAAGGATTTCTGGAAATTGATCTCGAACTTATGTATTTGATGAATACTACATGGTGACTTGGTGTTTTACTGATTTTGTGAAATTGTGTATCTGTACTATGTGTTTTATATTTCTCAGACTGTGATTTATTTTCATTATTACTGAGTTAGCGTACTCATCATTACTCCCTGTGCCTCTGTGCACAGATCCAGGTACCAGTTCACACCAGTAGCTGTTTCGGTTCGATAGCAGCAGTTCACGGGATTTCGAGGTAGCTGTCCAGCGTCCACAACTTCTCCATTTCCCTTCCTTGATCAGTATTAGCATTTGATTCATAGACACTTATCATGATTTAGCAGAGTTAGATTTAATTTCCTAGATGCTCATGGCTATTGACTCCAGTCTTGGGAGGTTTTGTTTAGACTATTATTGGGACGTTAAGACTTAATTACACTATTCTATGCTTGGTTGCATGCTTATTATTAAATTGTGAACTCTTATAATTGAACAAAGCGTAGTAAGGTGATGGTTGGCTAGCCTAGTTCCACGATAGGTGCCATCACGGCCTGTTAGGATTTGGGATCGTGACACACTTAAGATCGTGAAACATCATTAAGTTAGAGTATAAATATACGCTAAACTATGTAAATTTAGCCAATTATCATGGACAAATAATGGAATGTCTCCGTTAGTAATAATAATTAGTGAATCAAATCATTGTCGCTTCAAGAGAGATTTAAGACAATATCAACATCAGAAAATCTCTAAGAAAAACACAATAAAAATGGCAGGAGTGTGGACAAATGGAAAGTCAGTTTATGTGACCAAGGTAGAGGAGAAAATTGGAGTTTCAAAAATTGTTATCATTCATCGTCTTCGTCTCATCCTTTTATTGCGTATAAATTTTGAAGTTTGGCTTTATTCACAAACTGACAAATTTAAAAACCTCTCCCCTCTTCTATGCATTGTGTATTATTTTTCGAAACTGATAGTTTATAGGAGTCCACTAGTCAGTAGAGTTACCAGGTCCTCTACTAGTTCCCACAAATATATAAACTATAAAAGCAAGTAAAGAGACAGAGGATTTTTACATGGAAAAATCCCACACAAGGGGACAAAAAACCACGACCTACACTAGTAGGATTTCAACTTCACTAACTTATAATCTAAACTATTACAAGTCACTTTGTAAGGCAACCTTACAAAGATTTCAACACACTAACTTGTAAGCACTATTACAAGTCACTTTGTCACTCCCTAGTTACAAAGATTTTGACTAATGACTAACCCTAGTCACAATACAAACATGGATGGTTGAGATGAAAATATTCCTAACAAGTTGCTTCTAACAAAGCGAGTAGGTTACAATAAAACACAATGCAAGATTACAACTCAACTAAGGGCACAAACAACACAAGGTGAAACTGGTCCGTCTTAGTGGAGTTGCCTTCTTGCTCTTGAGACACTTGAGTCTTCAATGCTTGAGTGAGTTCTTAGTAAATGCTCAAGTGAATATGTTGTTCTTCTTGCTTCAAGATATTAAAACCCTTTGCACATTCCAAGAAGGATGTCCCATATCTTGAAGGTACAAGGCTCAACCACTAGGAAGTGACTGCTGCACTGTTGCGTGTACAATAGCATGCAGTTACTTTTCTGTCACAGCTTTTTACAGCTGTCGAGTTGACCTGTACTTTTATCTGTGAGTCTGGTGAGGGATCAAGTCCTTCATCTGGTCCCTCCTTAGTCAGCAGTGCATATTCGGAATTCCTGGAGTTGAAGATGACAGGTGATGCTGATGCTGTTTATATATCAGATCCTCAATCTGGTCCTTCATATAAAAGTTTGTTAGATCATCAAAACAGAATGCAACTCATCTATTTCCCCTTTTTTGATGATGACAAACTTTTATAATTGGGCAGTGCTCTATATGTAACACATGATCTACCAGGTTCCTAGCAAGTTCCCCCTATCAATGTGCTTCCCCCTTAATCAATGTTCAAAGAGGTCATATTTTCCCAGAGTATCCCAATTACCCCTTAACTTCCCCCTTTTGGCATCATAAAAAGGCATAATCAGACATAAAAGCATAAGGAAGTCCGTTAAAGTTAACTCATGCCCCTTGTATGCACACAGCATGATAGAAGACAGAACAAAATTGAGACAAGCATCAAGTAGAACATTAAAAGATTGATTTCATTAAAAAAAAAGAGCTTTAAAACAAAACAGAAGTCTTTGATTGAAGGCAAAAGACCTCATTTGGATTTTCCATAGCAGGAGCAGCTAGATGTTTTCCAACCCAATACTAACAAAAAGAAACAACATTAAAACTAACAGCCACAACATATAATAGGACAGAGGAATAGGGAGATCCTAAGGATCACTAGATGAGGAAGGCTTAGAGGAGGAGGCAGTGAGAGTGCTAAGGATCAGGTCCATGCGAGCATTCGCAGAGGACTGCTCCTGAAGAAGCTTTTCCTTCAGATTTTTAACTTGTTGTTTCAACTCAGCATTCTCTTTGGTCAGGCGGACCATCTCTTCATCAGATGAACTACAAGAATCGGGTCCCTTAGCAGATTGGCCTGACAACTCCATAATGGAAATTTGAGCCTTCAACCTCTTTATAGTGTCCTGGGCAGCATTCAGAGCATTTATCATTTGAGAGATCGTGGAGTTACTGCCCCCAGCCCTTTCAATGCACTCACACTCTTCAAGAGTGGTCTTGGTGAAACTCTATTTGCGGGTTCCAACACAAGGATTGCTGAGGTGTACCTTAGTGCTCAAATATCCTTGTAAGTAGAAACCCATAGGGAAGACCATGATCACCGTCCTTGACAGAGACAACCTTATCCATGTGTTTGATCATAAGGGCGGGTAGGTTGACAGGCTTGAAATTGTCAAGGGCCTTCAACAGGTGTTCCCACTTTTGGAACTCGATCATGGACATGAGCTGACTCATGCCAGACATATCCAAAATTTCAGGATCAGCAGAACGACCCACCAACACACTTTGCCGCTGGACATTCTCTTTCCACTTTGCAGCCTTAACAGAACCAGGTTCCTCTGCTGGTTCTTCTTCCCGCTTGCATTTTCCTGCCACTTTTACAGGCTTTCCCTTGGAACTGGCAAACATATATTTCTTCTCACTGACCTCCCCGACAACGTTCTTCTTGGCTTTCTCATCAAAACTGATGGCTTGACACTTTTTCGAGATACTTCTTTCTTTCTCTCCACTAAGGAACTAGGTTCCTCAGTAGTTTCTTCTTCAACTTCCACCATAGGAATATTCGTATCAACTGCAATCTTACCATCCTTGACTAGACGTCTCCTCTTATGCTTGTTGCTCTTCTTGCTATTTTCAAGAGCTAAATCTACAGCCTCTTTCTTCTTAAGTCTGGTGGAAAGACGCTTCACAGAAGGTGCTGAAACACTTACCCCATGACGAAACTTGAATCTGGCACTGAGTACCATGTCATCCTCATCCTCATCGTTCACAGATTCATGGAGTGGAGGGATGGACTCAAGAGGAGGGGTGTAAAAGATTTGCTCATTAGGAGACTGAGAGGGTGACGAACCAGGTCCCTCACTAGGTTTTGAGGGCGAAGCCTCATGGTGAGGAGACTCAAAGAGGACCATAGTTCCTTCGTCCTCTAGGATGGATGATGATGCTCCTTAAGTCTCACGAAGAGAGAAGGTAATATCAGAAGGAAGTTTTTTAGAGGAGATGGAAATAATGTTCTCAGCTGCTTCTTTTTCGGGTGAGTCCATGGGAGTCAAAGTATTCAGGAAAGCAGAGTTGATGTATTGATTTGGATCCTCCTCTGAAGCTTCAGAAATGAGAGAGGTTTCAGTGGTGAGAGGTCCAGACGATGATACTGAAGAGAGAGGAGGTGAAGTGGTGATATCAGGAGTTGGGGTTTTTGGTGAAGAAGGAGATGGAGAAGAAGCAGGAAGAGAAGCTTCTAGGACTAAAGGTCCCTGAGAGGTTTCTGGTGCATAAGAGAGTGACGCTGGTGTAGAAGCAGATGTGGTCACCTTTGAGGGTGATGACCCCCGGTCCTCCACCAGAATGGTGTTGAGATCGGTGGTGGTGGTGGAAGAGGTGATTTCATTTGGTGAGGCCATTTTTGAAGGCTGTAAGCAGAGAGTGAAGAGTGCAGGTAGGTAAGAGTTATGCTTTTGAGTTCAGAAGTGTGTGTGTATAATATGGTTAGAGAAAAGGGATTTTATAGAGGAGTGGAGTGATGATAAGAAGAGGAAACGGGTCCAACTGGCAGTTTTGGGAAGTGGGAAGACGTGTAGAGGGAGTTGAAAGGATGAAACACTGACGTGACTAATGTGTCTCTGAAAAGGTGGAGAGAGAGGCCGAAAGTGGCAGCAATGATTAATGCAATTATTTTTTGAAAGAGGGAGAGAGAACATATAACTACTAACCTGGCGTACAGGAACCGGGTCCCGTACTTGTTTTATTTTAAAAAGAGATATCTCAATATTTGTATGGACTACGATGCCACTTCATTAAGTTCTGTAGTCACCATGCATGTCTACCTGCAACGGTATAGATGTGATTTAGACTTTATTTGGAAAACACCTTAGCATCTTAACATGAGTAAGACATTCATAGCCATAGGAGAACCAGGTTCCTAATTGGGTCTCAGCATGCCCAGGGCCAGTATGTTCTTCTCAAAATGTTCTCTCCCTAGTGCCTTTGTGAAGATGTCTGGAATTTGATCTTCAGTGCAACAAAACCTCATACTGATGTGTCCTTTTTCAACATTGTCTCTAGAAAGTGATGCCTCACATCAATGTGCTTGGTTCTCTTGTGTTGGACAAGATTCTTTGCCATATTGAGGGCAATGGTATTGTCACATAGAAGTGGAATGATGTCAATAAAGACACCAAAATCCTCCAATTGTTGTTTGATCCACAACAACTGAGCACATCAAGAGGCAGCTGCAACATATTCAGCTTCTGCTGTGGACAATGCCACTAAGTTCTGCTTCCTTGTGCCCCATGAGATTAAGCATGATCCAAGGAAGTGAGCCATACATGAAGTGCTCTTCATGTCCACCAGATAACCTGCATAGTCAGCGTCAGCATAACCAACAAGATTAAAATTATCACTTGAAGGATAGTAAAGGACCAGGTCCTGTGTGCCCTTGAGATAGCGTAGGATCCTCTTGGCAGCTTTCAGATGTGACTCCTTAGGATTGGATTGAAACCTTACACAAAACTCCACACTGAAAACTATATATGGTCTACTAGTTGTGAGGTAGAGAAGAGAACTAATGATCCCTCTATACATGGTTTGATTCACAGGAGTGCCAGAATCATCCATGTCAAGTTTGGTAGCCACTGAAATGGGTGTATCAATCACCTTGGATTCCTCCATGTCAAACCATTTGAGCAATTCCTTGATGTATTTCTGCTGACTGATGCATGTACCTTTGATAGACTGTTTAACTTAAAGACCCAGAAAGAAGTTCAGGTCCCCCATCATGCTCATCTCAATTTCACTTCCCATGAGCATTGCGAATTCCTTGCATAATGAGTCTGTTGTTGCCCCAAAAATAATATGATCAACATATACCTGGACAATGAGAAGGTTCCTTCCTCGTTTCTTCAGAAAGAGGGTGTTGTCGATCTTCCCTCTTGTGAACCCATTGTCTAGTAGGAACTTTGACAACCTCTCATACCAAGAACTGGGAGCTTGCTTCAATCCATACAGGGCTTTGTCTAGTTTGAACACATATTCTGGGTGAACATGATTTTCAAACCCAGGGGGTTGCTTGACATACACTTCTTCCTTGAGATAACCATTAAAGAATGCACTTTTCACATCCATTTGGAACAAGGTGAATTCCATATGAGATGCAAAAGTAATGATAATTCGAATGGCTTCTATACGAGCAACTGGGGCAAAAGTTTCATCATAATCGATCCCTTCTTCTTGATTGTAGCCTTGAACTACTAGCCTAGCTTTGTTTCTAGTAGTTTTTCCCATTCTCATCCAGCTTGTTCCTGAACACCCACCTGGTCCCTATGATGGTTCGGTCTGAAGGTCGAGGTACCAGATGTCATACCTTGTTTCTTTCAAATTGATGAAGCTCCTCTTGCATAGCAACAATCCAATCAGCATCCTTTAGAGCTTCCTTGATATTTTTGGGTTCAATTTGGGACAAAAAGGCTGAAAAGGCTAAAGAATTTCTTGTTTTTGATCTGGTGTGAATTCCAGAATCAAGACGGGTGATTATGTTGTCAAGTGGGTGAGAAATCTTATGTTTCCAATTTGGAGCCTGAAACTGATTGGTGGATGAGCTTGGTATGTTGGTTGGGTTTCCTTGTGTCACTTGTTCTGCTACTTGAGGAGTACTTTCCATTGCATCTCCAACTCTTTCTTCAGCTTCTGTAGGATAGATAGGGGTACCAGGTTCCTCCTGAGGTTCTGAGGGAGATGTTGAGTTACCTTCCACCATTTCCTTTGCTTGACTCATCATATATGCCTTGCCATTTGATACGTTAGAGATCTCTCTTGGAACCAGGAGTGGTTCATTATCTTGATCATCACCATTGTTATCTTTGTTTGATAATGGAGTTTCATTGAAGAGCACATGAACACTCTCTTCCACACATTGAGTCCTCTTGTTGTACACTTTGTATGCCTTGCTTTGAGAAGAGTAACCCAGAAAAGTTCCTTCATCACTCTTGGCATCGAACTTTCCTAGCTGATCCTTTCCATTGTTAAAAACATAGCATTTGCAACCAAAAGCTCTAAGATGAGTTACCTTGGGCTTTCTTCCATTGATCAATTCATATGGGGGCTTGTTCAGGAAGGACCTGATCATGCACCTGTTCACCAAGTAGCAAGCTGTATTTATTGCTTTAGCCCAGAAATTTTTTGCAATCCCACTGTCTATGAGCATTGTTAGAGCCATGTCTTCCAGAGTTCTGTTCTTCCGTTCTGCAACACCATTCTGCTGAGGAGTCCTTGGAGCTGAGAAGTTGTGTGTGATTCCATTTTCATTGCAAAATTCATCAAATCTTGCATTATCAAATTCAGTTCCATGGTCGGATCTGATGCAAGCTAACTTCAGGTCCATCTTCACTTGGATCTTCTTGACAAAGGCAACAAAGACCTCAAATGTCTCATATTTTGATCTAAGAAACAACTTCCAAGTAAATCTTGAGTAGTCATCCACAATCACAAAAATTTATTTATTTCCACCCCTGCTAGGAATTCTCATTGGACCACATGGATCCATGTGCAGGAGTTCAAGTGGTCTGGATGTGCTAACATCTTTCTTTGGTTTAAAGGATGATTTCACATGTTTACCTCTTGCACAAGCATCACATACTTTGTGCTCTTTGAATTTTGAAGTTGGCAGACCACGAACCAGGTCCTTCTTTATCAGTTTATTCAAAAGAGAAAAACTGTAATGTCCTAATCTTCTATGCCAAAGCTCTGTATCATCATCAACTGCCTTTAAGCAGTTCACTTCACCAGCTTCCAGTGATTTGAAGTCAGAAACATAAATATTTTTGTATCTCTTGGCCATCAACACCACCTCTCCAGTTACTAGACTAGTAACTGTACATACTTTTGATAAGAACTCCACTTTATTTCCTTTATCACAGATTTGTGAGACACTCAATAGATTGTATTTCAAACCATCCACATAGTATACATTTTCTATTGAGTGTTCCAAAGATCTTCCAACTCTTCCAACGCTAAGGATGTATCCTTTCTTTCCATTTCCAAAGGACACATCCCCTCCTTGCAGGGCCTTCAATGAGAGAAAATCCATAGTATTTCCAGTCATATGCTTTGAGCATCCACTGTCCATAATCCACTGTAGTCCACTTCCCCTCACTGATCCCTGCACACACAAGTCAATGGTTAGATTTAGGAACCCAAACAAATTTGGGTCCCTTGTAGTTAGGAAATGGGTGAATGAGAACTCTTCTAGTCCGTGCTGGCAGGAATTGGTGTTTCTTGCTGGGACCTGGTCCCTGCTTAGGTTTTCTCCTACCTGCAAACATTTTGTTTTTTTGGACTGATTGATCCCTGGCTGGACAGCTTTCCTTGAAGTGTTCATTGTTCCCACAATTGGTACAAAGCCAATTGTCTAGGACTGTGACATATTTGCTGTGTGGATTGTAGGGGGTTTTCTCCGTTTGAAATCCAATTCCCTGCCTATTTCCACTGTTATTAAAATACATGGCAGTGATAGCATCTGGCGACCATGTCCATTTTAGTGACTTCTTAAGATCAGATTTTACTTTACTCATTTCAACTTGCAGCTATCTGTTTTTCTCTAACTCACTGCACAAACTAGTTTTTGTTTCATTCAATTCTTTCTCAAGCTTGACATATTTTTCAATGGCTATTTCCTTTCCTTTTTCCACACTTGGTGGATCAGGTTCTAGTTTAAGTTCCTGAATGGTTTCTTCTAGGCACGTGATTTTAACTTGAAAATTATTTCTCTCTTTCTCTACAACATTAATTCTCTCATTCAGCCTAGTGTTTTCATGGCCTAAACTTTTAGCTTTTTCTTTCAAATCCACCATCACTACAACCCTATTTCTCTCTTATTTTCTGTTTTTCTCATTTCTTCTTCTATCTTCTCCTTTTCCTTTTCAAGATTACTTATGGTGTCCTTCAGACCCACAACTACTACCATCAGGTCATCTATAGTATGTTCTACTTCTCCTAGTTCAGTGGTCAAAAGGTCCTTATCATCGACTAAGGCATAGTACGCATCAATGAGAACATTAGATAAAGACAGTAAATTTTTAGGAGAGTAGGATTTCAGATTTCTCTGAACATCCCTGAAGTCTACCTCTTCTGTGTCATCTTCTTCTTCTTCATCAGATTGAGCCATGAGAGCAAACAATGAGTCATACTCATTTGCCTTGTTTTCAACTGCCATCATGGAACTGTTTTCTACTTCGGGTTCCTCTTCCAATTCACTGGATTAATCTCCCCAAGCAGCAAGAGTTTGCCTTACAACATTGTCAGCTGCACTCTTTCTGCTGAATCTCTTATCAGGGACCTGGTTCCTCTTTGCAGCTTTGTCAGTGTTGTATTTGTAATTGTCCTGTTTCAGTAGCAGGCAGTCTTTTATGAAGTGTCCAGGATTACCACACTTATGACATAGGTCATGGTTCCTAGGCTTGCTTGAGCTGCCTCTTCTTGGTATTCCACCGTTCCTTTGAAATATCTCCCGGAATCTCTTGGTGAGATAAGCCATGTTGTGATCTTCTTCACTCGACTCATGTTTTTCAGCTTGAAGAACCGGGTTCTTCTCCTTCTTGGGCTCCCTTCTTTCACTGTCCTTTTTCTTCTTCATCTCATAAGTTCTAAAGTTCCCTATCAACTCATCCATTGTTAAGGCCTGCAAATCCTTTGCTTCCGTGATGGCATTTACCTTGCTTTCCCAGGAGCTCGGCAGAACACTTAAGATCTTTCGTATAAGTTTGTTCCTAGGAATGAACTCTCCTAGAGAGTGAAGTTCATTGATGATGGAGGTGAACCTGGTATGCATGTCCTGTATAGACTCATCTTCCTTCATTTTGAACAGCTCGTACTCAGTGGTGAGCATGTCAATCTTGGACTGCTTCACTTGTATTGTTCCTTCATGGGCCGTATGCAACACATCCCAGATCTCTTTGGCTGTTTGACAGGCAGATATCCTGTTGTATTTGTCAGGTCCAATGCCACACACAAGAATTTTCTTTGCACGAAAGTTCTTTTCCGCAGCTTTCCGATCGGCATCATTGTAGTCATTCCTGTTATTTGGTACCACCAAACCAGCTTCTCCAACCTTGTGCGTAGGGACATGAGGGACATCACAAATGATGTCCCATAACTATGAATCTTCAGCCATGATGAAGTCGTGCATACGGGTCTTCCACCAACTGTAATATTGACCATTGAACCTAGGAGGTCGATATGTAGATTGTCCTTCTTCGAGATTTGGTGGAGCAGCCATTACAGATCCTTTCTAGGTGTTAACCTTTTAGAAAGACCCTGCTCTGATACCAATTGATAATTTATAGGAGTCCACCAATCAGTAGAGTTACCAGGTCCTCTACTAGTTCCCACAGATATATAAACTATAAAAGCAAGTAAAGAGACAGAGGATTTTTACGTGGAAAAATCCCACACAAGGGGACAAAAAACCACGACCTACACTAGTAGGATTTCAACTTCACTAACTTATAATCTAAACTATTATAAGTCACTTTGTAAGGCAATCTTACAAAGATTTCAACACACTAACTTGTAAGCATTATTACAAGCAACTTTGTCACTCCCCAGTTACAAAGATTTTGACTAATGACTAACCCTAGTCACAATACAAACATGGATGGTTGAGATGAAAATATTCCTAACAAGTTGCTTCTACAAAAGCGAGTAGGTTACAATAAAACACAATGCAAGATTACAACTCAACAAAGGACACAAACAACACAAGGTGAAACCGGTCCGTCTTAGTGGAGTTGCCTTCTTGCTCTTGAGACACTTGAGTCTTCAATGCTTGAGAGCACTTAATGCTTGAGTGAGTTCTTAGTAAATGCTCAAGTGAATATGTTGTTCTTCTTGCTTCAAGATATTAAAACCCTTTGCACATTCCAAGAAGGATGTCCCATATCTTGAAGGTACAAGGCTCAACCACTAGGAAGTGACTGCTGCACTGTTGCCACATTGTAGCATGTACAGTAGCAGACGGTCACTTTTCTGTCACAGCTTTTTACAGCTGTCGAGTTGACCTGTACTTTTATCTCTGAGTTTGGTGAGGGATCAGGTCCTTCATCTGGTCCCTCCTTAATCAGCAGTGCATATTCGGAATTCCTGGAGTTGAAGATGACAGGTGATGCTTTTTATATATTAGGTCCTCAATCTGGTCCTTCATATAAAAGTTTGTTAGATCATCAAAACAGAATGCAACTCATCATAAACAAACATAAATGTCAAATGTGATTTAATCCACTATTTGAGTATGTCAAAGTTCTGTAATTTGAAGCGCCACTACTACAGATAGTTTTTCGTTCTATCATAGGCGGAATTAATCGAAATACCTTATGTAAAACTTAGGGGATCAAATGTTTTAAGGACACACAAGAAAATTATGAGTTCTAAATAATTTCACATTTTTTTTTGTTGACTAACGTTTTTGATTTTATGATTTTTCTGTTTATGACCATGATTTTACTAACAATTAGTTCCATTAACTCGTCTAAATTTCATCAATGTTTGGTAAGTACTTGTCTTAGAAAGAACACTCGACACATGATTCGAAGCAGATTTAGAACGAATGAGTTGATAAAAATTATATTTAATTTGGGTTCGAGTTATATATACATATATAAAAAGATCAAACTCATTCTGAAGATTCTATATCCGTTAGTATACTGTATTTGTAAAATAATTCTAGAGACAGAAAATAAATTATAAACAGAAATGTAAAAGAAACATAATTTAATTCGAGCTCACTCAATTCATAGTGTTTCTTTAAGGAACTTAATCCCCTTCTAGTACCCAAGGTTGTGGATTATTTCCTTCCAGGATATAACGAATTACACATTAGTGTAGCGGTACTTCAAACCCCAGTGTTTCAGCGAACACAATGAACGGTAGCAAATCACACTTACTTTTGCTTTCTTTGTAGTTAAAACAATGCAGAAGAAAGAAGGAGAATTCAAAATTTTGTATGAAAAATCTGAGAGAATAATGTGCTATTTGTAGCCAACATATTGAGGTTAAACGAAGAGGTGCAACTCTTCAGAAGGGCTTTCATGGATGTTTAGGTAAAACGGCCACAACGTAAATGGCTATTACGCAAAATAAAACGGGAATTCAATTTTAGTTTGACAAGAATTTTAATTTGAGTTCATCTTATTGTTTAGCCTCCCAATAGTTAATTTATATTCTACAAACTTATATTATGTCTCTTGTAGAAGAGTTGTATGTATATTGAGGATGCATGAACTTTGGATATATAATTGTATATTTTAGAATTAACTTTTGACATTATTCATGTATCAGTTTGTATGAAGTAAGTGATATACGGGTCTTATTGTGTTTCTAGTTTTATAAATAAAATATGCATCAATATGGAATATTTAAAATTTGAAAAATATTTAGTGAGGTAAACAAAACTATAGCAGTGCATTTGCGACTGAAGCATTTATTGTCACTAATAAATTAATTTTTCATCACTAAGAAAATCTAGAAAGGAAATAAAATATAATAAAAAAATTTAATCATGTATAGTGGTGCCGATTTGTAGCTAAAAATTTTTGATTCGAAACCAAACATAAGTATTATACTACATGGCTAATGTGTGAGCATAGTTGCATGCTAATTTTTTGTGTGGCAAGATAAATTAATTTTTATCACAATATATTCCTTTATGGCTAAAGTAAAAAGGTAGCTACAAAGTTGGTTTATTGTAGCAAAAGAATAAACTCATTAACTACAAATATAAATTTTATAGTGGCAAAAGTTTTATCAATTAGAATTTTTGGGATGCGTAGCTTAAATAAATACTTGGTGCTTCTTGCGTGACTTTTTATAATTAACAAGCTAGTTAATTAATGTATTGCACACCAATTAATGTTTTTATTAGATAATACATGTGTTATTATCTTATAAATAAATAATCTGATTGTATAATGTCACGACCTAATTTTGGAGTCGTGATGACGCCTGTCGTGGGACCAGGCAAGCCTCCATTTTAAACTATGCTAAATTCAATTTCCCGTAAAAATACGATTTTTAAACGAATTTATTAAAAATACTAAGAATCTGAAATTTAAAACAATATTTGAAAGCTAAATTTAAAACCTTCAACCCCGGATCTGGTGTCACTCAGTCATGAGCTACTATAACATAAAGCAAAGAAAAGGAGAAATGGATAACATTGACTCAAAATAAAGAACAACAGGTAGAATAAGAAAGAGAAGACGAGGTCGCGATTGCCAGCTGCTACCTCGACGACTCCAATAGAAATGCTAACCGCTACTCAATATCCGCTACCGGGTCCCGGTGTACCTGTATCTGTATACAAGGTGCAAGGGGTAACATGAGTACACCAACTCAGAAGTAACGAACTCAAACTATGGGCTGAGAAGTAGTGATGGACAAAAACCCCAATTATGTTTCAATAAATATTATGCAGAATTTAGACATGCTAACAGTTTATCAGGATGAGAAAATATGTCAAGTATGCCAGTATATTCTACATGCCATCATAAAATATATGTATGAAACCAGTATGGATATGCACATAGTGCTCACAGCTCTCCCACAGAAGTCCACTCAGTACTATATATGGCTCTCAGGCCCAGGGAAGTTCCATCCCGGAATATGCATAAACACCGGTGACCGTAGTCACTCCGTACTTAGGACAAAGGCCAGTCCAGTCCCACGGAGAAGATCCATCTCGCGAATACAACACTCGGACAATTACCATATCCATGGAAGATCCATCTCTCTCATAACATCAGCTTCGGACAAGATCCATGCCCGGGAAAGATCCATCGCTCACATAACATCAACTTCAGACAAGATCCATGTTCAGGGAAGATCCATCTCTCATCACTTCGGACAAGATCCATGCCCAGGGAAGATCCATCCCTCATCACTTCGGACAAGATCCATGCCCAGGGAAGATCCAACCCTCATCACTGCGCTCACTAGGGGTGTAAAGACTCCGGAGGGGCCCCAGTGGCCCAAGCGCCATATCAAGACAACGAAGGCATGATTTAAATATCACTACAGTGTGCAGTCTATTCTCATAACTGTCTCAATAACAGGCTCTCGGCCTCACTCAGTCATTACTCTTCAGTCTCACTCACATGGATCACAAATGCCTCCATCAGCCCGAAACAATGATAAATATGCATGTAATTAACGATACTGAGATTGAGATATGAAATGATATGCTATAACATGACTGAGTATATGACATCAAATAATCACAACATGAGACAACAATATACGACCACTCGGGTCTCAGCATTTCCGGCGTGAAGCCTAGCATTTAAACTTAACATGATTTCTAACATGTTCACAATTACCACATTAATAGATGCACAAATATCATCATGGAATAATCACTAAGCGGGGCCATGGGATAAGCCAGGCCAAAAATACCCGGTGCACGCCCTCACGGCCGTCACTTGGAATTTGCGTCACCTCAACAATAGTCATAAATCATTTAGCTCGGGCTTTCGAACCCTCAGAACCAAGTTTGGAAACGTTACTTACCACAAAACCGGCTAAAATACTACTCCGCAGTGCCTTTGCCTCTAAATTCGGCCTCTGAGTGCTCCAAATCTACCAAGTTCAGATTTTTATCATCAATTTATGCTTAAGGAATAAATTCCAATCGAAAAATATCAAATTTAGCCCAAACCCTGAATTTGATCAAAACCCGACCCCGGGCCCACGTCCTAAAACTCAGAAATTTTTACAGCAAACTGTTCTTCATCATCCCAGGAGTCCGTACATATAAAGAATACTAAAATTGGAGTTCGTTTGACCCTTCAAATCAATCCTTAAAGGTATCAAAATCTCAAACCCTAAACCCACCTTTTTCTACTGATTTTCCATGAATTTACAATGATTTTATGCTCTATAATCACCCATAATCGATATTTAATGACTAGAACACTTACCTCTATGAAGAACAAGAATTTTACTTTTCAAAATCGCCCCCAAGAGATCTTTGCCGTACAACAATGGTGAAAAAGAGGGTTTAATTCGAGGAGGAAATATTTAAATACTGCCCAGGTCAATACTCAGCCTATCTGGTGTGATAGCACTGAAATTTTTTTCACCTTCCCTATTTTACTCTCCGCGATCGCAGCCCCTCAGGTCCGATAGCACTGAACAATTTTCCAACAGCCTTCTCCAACTCTTCCGGATAGCCTATAGTATAATAGTCATAAGTTTTTTTAAAAAACTCCAAATTACAATTGGCTTAAATTTCTAAAAACTAGATATCATGATCTACAACTTTCATTTTTGGATCATCTTCAAATTTCTTATAGATTGTGAGTTATAAGCTTCCAAAGTCGAGACAGTGTAACAAAAAATTTACTCTGTGCGATCGCGGGAAGCCTTGTGCGATCCCGTAGCACAATTATTTTTTTTCCAAATTTTCTCTGTGCTAATGCTTCCAGATCAGTGCTATCGCACTATACACCCCTGGCGCCAAAAACCAGCAACTAGAAATGGCCCGAAACCACCCCGAAACTCACCCGAGACCCTCGAGACCTCAATCAAAACATACCAACACATCCCGTAACATCACACAAACTTAGTCGAGCCTTCGAAACACCAAAAACAACGCAAAAACACTAAATTTACGTCGGATTCAAGCCTAAGAACTTTGAAATTTCTAAAATCCACCAACGATGCCAAAACTATCCAAAACAAATTCGATTGACCTGAAACTTTGCAGACATATCCAAAATGACATTACGAACCTGTTCCAACTTCCGGAATTCCATTCCGACCCCGATAGCCTATTTTCCACTGCCGACCGGAAATCGCCAAAAACTAACTTTCGCCAATTCAAGCCTAATTCTACACCGGACATCACAAAGATATTCCGAACACACTCCTAAGTCCCAAATCACGTAACGAAGCTATCTGAGCCATAAAATTTGCATTCCGAGGTCGTTTCCCAATAAGTCAACTCTCAGTTGACTTTTCCCAATTCTAAAGCTATTTTTAAAGACTAAGTGACTAAACTCTCACTACAACCATTCCGATTTCAAGCCTACCAGCTCTAACACATCAATAACAGTATAACCAACCTATGACAAGTCACGAATAGTAATTATAATGCAGGTTCTACGGGACAACCGACCGGGTCATGATATTCTCCCCCACTTAAACATATGTTCATCCTCGAACGTGCCTAGAGCTGTTCCAACACCACCAAAATTTGTTGTGTAACCTTCCAGGTACATATTCGGAGGTGATCCCACGTCACCCTACCCCATCTACGTCTGATAACACAACATAACTGAAATTTCATTATCAACTCTTGACCCATAAACCTTAGAACTACATTTTCACTTCTGAATCAATTTAAAAGATCAAAATCCCACAACTATAAACTGAATAAGTCTGAGCACACCGTAACAAGTCATATCTGTAACCCAAGATGAAATATCATAATCCACTTCATGACTCAAGCACTCGTGGAGATAACTCCTAATCACAATAGTTTCTTATAACAACCCAATACCGGTAAATAACCTCTTATCAAGAAATCGCTCTTACACTTTCATATATTGTCGATGATGACATAAACACGTAGAAACTAACAACCATTCATCCGATCAGTCAGACATGAAGCTCCCCCTTCCCAAATAGGAATTATGGCAAATTTCTAAACTGACTCCCGATATTTATCCTTCCAACTATGTTGTAGACAATTCTGACAATATTCATTCTAGGTCCAATGACCTCTTCTGACATGACACATCAATACAATTCGAAGCCATAACCTGTGCAACTCGTGCACTCAACAACAATATCCTAATGTAATCAAATTATATAAAAGAATCGCACGAGAGGACTATCCTGCCATTAAAAATTACCCTCACAACATCATGCTAAAATCCTGGCACACATCGTAAAAATCAAAACACACGAATCCAATACCAAAGGTCATACCCCTACATAACTCTGCTACACCGAGTGATCCCAATGAAATGCTCGTCCACATGAAATACTTCAAGCCACCAATAGATATCATTTACTTAGTTATTTGAAACTACCAATGTCACCTAAGAATTTTGACCTTCCTTCCAGAACTGAACCGTGAATTCACAGATGCATATCTCGACTCTACACAATGTACCACATACACCAACACCCAAGAGCATTGCTAGGAAACACATGTAGAAAACTCATTACCTCATAAGCACCCAAAGAACTAACCGGATCCCTTACCATGCCGATCCGACCCACTACAAAGCGGTCCTATTTATCCAAGTTCCTTCTGACTTACCTTTGAATTGAAAATTCTCCTTATCATAATACTGCAATTCTCAACCTAGATTCACCACACGAGATCCAAGCATAAGACCATACAGTCTAAAGCTTATAAGCCGATGAATACTCTCCCAAATATCCCCAAACTAAAACCAATACAGCACCTAATCGAGCAACCAACTAATCATTAGCAAACTCCCCCACTTGGCTCAAAGCCATAGATCAAAACAAGCAATAACTCTAAATGCTCATACGCTATCACTGACACAATACCGCAGTGGTATTCAACTAAATCCTTCATAATCTCATACATAACTCAAACCATTAAACATCCCAAATCATCTCCAACCAACTCCTTTTGTCACAATCAAGCAATATAACCACATCTCACATCACACTCACCACATAGTCATCTAGTCACCAGGTCTAGTCAATAAGGACACCAACGGACATATGAGTCCCCAAGTACATGTGCTCACACAAAAGAAATCTCGGCACTCCAGCCACAGACAAAAATCCGGCCTCAAGTCCTCCAGAGCCCAGAATGGCCCCAAACATACTAGAATCACATCCCATTCATGGAAGTCACAAGCCATCGGTGCACGGCTGATACCGAGCGCTCACGTGCGCGTTTGAATACATGAAAGGAGTTCAAAGAATTACGCTTCAGGTTGAATCAATGGATTCGCACGACAAGAGTTTGAGAATGTGAGATTTTTCCTAAAGGTTCTGCAGCCTCTCGAAGATAAGTACAGACGTCTCCGTACCGATCCGCAAGACTCTACTAAACCTGCTCATGACTGGTGAAACCTATTTAACCTAGCGCTCTGATACCATCTTGTCACAACCCAATTTCGAAGTTGTGATGGCGCCTATCGTGGGACCAGGCAAGCCTCCCTTTTTAACTATGCTAAATTCAATTTCCCGTAAAAATAAGATTTTTAAATGAATTTATTAAAAATACTAAGAATCTGAAATTTAAAACAATATTTGAAAGCTAAATTTAAAACCTCCAACCCCGGATCCGGTGTCACTCAGTCATGAGCTACTATAACATAAAGCAAAGAAAAGGAGAAATGGACAACATTGTCTCAAAATAAAGAACAATAAGTAGAATAAGAAAGAGAAGACGAGGTCGCGATCGCCAGCTGCTACCTCGACAACTCCAATGAAAACTCTGACAACTGCTCAATATCCACTACCGGGTCCCGGTGTACCTGGATCTGCACACAAGGTGCAGGGGGTAACGTGAGTACACCAACTCAGAAGTAACGAACCCAAACTATGGGCTGAGAAGTAGTGACGGACAAAAACCTCAATTATGTTACAATAAATATTATGCAGAATTTAGACATGCTAACAGTTTATCAGGATGAGAAAATATGCCAAGTGTGCCAGTATACTCTACATGCCATCATAAAATATATGTATAAAACCATTATCGATATGCACATAGTGCTCACAACTCTCCCACAGAAGTCCACTCAGTACTATATATGGCTCTCAGGCCCAGGGAAGTTCCATCTCGGAATATGCATAAACATCGGTGATCGTAGTCACTCCGTACTTAGGACAAAGGCCAGTCCAGTCCCACGGAGAAGATCCATCTCCGGAATACAACACTCGGACAATTACCATATCCAGGGAAGATCCATCCCTTTCATAACATCAGCTTCGGACAAGATCCATGCCCGGGGAAGATCCATCCCTCACATAACATCAACTTCAGACAAGATCCATGCTCAGGGAAGATCCATACCTCATCACTTCGGACAAGATCCATGCCCAGGGAAGATCCATCCCTCATCACTTCGGACAAGATCCATGCCCAGGGAAGATCCATCCCTCATCACTGCGCTCACTGGGGGTGTAAACACTTCGGAGGGGACCTCGTGGCCCAAGCGCCGTATCAAGACAACAAAGGCATGATTTAAATATCACTGCAGTGTGCAGTCCATTCTCATAACAAGCTCTCGGCCTCACTCAGTCATTACTCTTCAGTCTCACTCACATGGATCACAAATGCCTCCATCTGCCCGAAACAATGATAAATATGCATGTAATTAACGATACTGAGACTGAGATATAAAATGATACGCTATAACAGGACTGAGTATATGACATCAAATAATCACAACATGAGACAACAATATACGACCGCTCGGGTCTCAGCATTTCCGACGTGAAGCCTAGCATTTATACTTAACATGATTTCCAACATGTTCACAATTACCACATTAATAAATGCACAAATATCATCATGGAATAATCACTAAGCGGGGCCATGGGATAAGCCAGGCCACAAATACCCGGTGCACGCCTTCACGCCCGTCACTTGGCATATGCGTCATCTCAACAATAGTCATAAATCATTTAGCTCGGGCTTTCGAACCCTCAGAACCAAGTTTGGAAACGTTACTTACCTCAACACCGGCTAAAATACTACTCCGCAGTGCCTTTGCCTCTAAATTCGGCCTCTGAGTGCTCCAAATCTACCAAGTTCAGATTTTTATCATCAATTTATGCTTAAGGAATAAATTCCAATCGAAAAATATAAAATTTAGCCCAAAACTCGACCCCTGGTCCCACGTCCTAAAACTCAGAAAATTTTACGCCAAACTGTTCTTCATCATCCCACGAGTCCGTACATATAAAGAACACTAAAATCGGAGTTCATTTGACCCCTCAAATCAATCCTTAAAGGTCTCAAAATCTCAAACCCTAAACCCTAAACCCACCTTTTTCTACTGATTTTTCATGAATTTACACTGGTTTTATGCTCTATAATCACCCATAATCGACATTTAATGACTAGAACACTTACCTCTATGAAGAACAAGAATTTTCCTCTTCAAAATCGCCCCCAAGAGCTCTTTGCGTACAACAATGGTGAAAAAACGGGTTTAATTCGAGGAGGAAATATTTTAATACTGCCCAGGTCAATACTCAGTGCGATCGCAGCTCTCTGGTGTGTTAGCACTGAACAATTTTTCACCTGCCCTATTTTACTCTCCGCGATCGCAGCCCCTCAGGTGCGATAGCACTGAACAATTTTCCAACAGCCTTCTCCAACTCTTCCGGATAGCCTCTAGTATAATAGACATAAGTTTTATTACAAAATTTTAAATTATAATTGGCTTAACTTTCTGAAAACTAGAGATCATTATCTACAACTTTCATTTTTGGATCATCTTCAAATTCTTTATAGATTGTGAGTTATAAGCTTCCAAAGTCGGGACAGTGCAACAGAAAATTTACTCTGTGCGATCGCGGGAAGCCTTGTGCGATCGCATAGCACAATTATTTTTTTCCAAATTTTCTCTGTGCTAACGCTTCGAGATCAGTGCTATCGCACTGTACACCCTGGAAGCCAAAAATCAGCAACTAGAAATGGCCCGAAACCACCCCGAAACTCACTCGAGACCCTCGAGACCTCAACCAAAACATACCAACACATCCCGTAACATCACACAAACTTAGTCGAGCCTTCGAATCGACAAAAACACTAAATTTACATCGGATTCAAGCCTAAGAACTTTGAAATTTCTAAAATCCACCCATGATGTCGAAACTATCCAAAACAAATCCGATTGACCTGAAACTTTGCAGACATATCTAAAATGACATTACGAACTTGTTCCAACTTCCGGAATTCCATTCCGACCCCAACAGCCTATTTTCCACTGCCGGCCGGAAATCACCAAAAACTAACTTTCGCCAATTCAAGCCTAATACTATACCGGACATCACAAAAATATTCCGAACACACTTCTAAGTCCCAAATCACGTAACGAGCTATGCGAGCCATAAAATCCGCATTCCGAGGTCGTTTCCCAATAAATCAACTCTCAGTTGACTTTTTCCAATTCTAAAACTATTTTTAAAGACTAAGTGACTAAACTCTCACTACAACCATTCTGATTTCAAGCCTACCAACTCTAATATATCAATAACAGTATAACCAACCTATGACAAGTCAAGAATAGCAATTATAATGCAGGTTCTACGGGACGACCGACCGGATCGTTACATATAATTTTGTTACCACATAAGATTTAATTCTGATATTTTTATTTAAATAGTCGTTTATTCAATAGCAGAATCAAATCAATCCAAATTCCAAAGTATGAAATCCATAAAAATCCACATGGCAACCTGTCATTGATCAACAACTCATCCACAGAATGTCACAATCTTTCTAGTCCACCACATATTTTCTAAAAGAATTTTCGTTGTCACCATTATTTTTCATCCACTAGTTCATCTTCAAAGGCCAAATCCAACATTCAAAACCAAGTCAGAAAACAAAGAAAAAGGGAAGAAAATTAAGAAAGATGGCAGCAAGAATGAGTATTACATCAACTGTTGCAGGGTTGGTTAGTTCTTCTCTTTCATCCCCAAAAAAGACATCCCTCAACTCAGGTAATTTAACTTTCTTTCTTGAGTTATATTAATTTCTTCTCATTTATTTTACATTTTATGGCAATTTTCCACATTATTGTAATGGCTTTATTTTCTGTATTTGCTTTCAATATATTGTGCATTTTCAAAGGGTATTTCACGAGTAATACCAATAGCATGTTTGCTTCTAAGATCATTTTATTTTAAATAGTATGTTCTTTATTACTTAAATTCTTTCGGCAAGAACTAATTAATTTGAAAAGTATTTTTGAGTTTGGCCAAACTTCTAAAAAATAATTTTAAATTTATTTTTTTCTCAAAAGCATTTTTCCAAAAAAGTGTTTTTGGGAGAAACTATTTTTTTTTTTTTTTCTGGTAAAAAAACTTGGCCAAATACATTAATTTTGTTAAAAAAAATATTTTTGGTCCAAAAAAAGTACATTGGGCCAAACAAATTATAACTCATTTATATTTCTTCACATTCCGAATTTTCAGTTAGTGAAAGAAGTATTATTAAACTCTATAGTTCTTCTGACAACAATTATGGATTTAATATTAAAGTTATTTTAAATTTTTTAATTTTACATACAGTCTATGTTAATTCTTATATGAAAATGCACCTTTACCGAATGCTACATCCTATACCTGTAGTAACAGAGGAAATTTTCTGGTTGACTATTTATTATAGGAATAATAGTCCTTTTTATTAGATGGATTATTGTAATAAAATATTGTTTCCACTTTTTAACTAATTCCATTTTTTTTCCCACAGGCTTCTTAAAATCACAAGTGACAGCAAGAAACCCTCTAAAGATCGCCCAAGCTTCAGGAGGCAAATTTACATGGTAAATTACCAAATAAAAATCTATTTAATTACAATTTTTATTTTTATTTTTGAGTTTACCTTTTATAGTTAGCACAATTTTTTTTTTCTGCATGATCAAAATTACCAAAACTAACTACTGATTGATGCCCGTAATAAATGGAATTAGTAACTTGTAGTAAGTGGCAAAGTTACCTTTGGTGAGGCGGGTTCAATTGAACTCCGATTCATAAAAATTACAGTGTGCAAAAGGGGTAAAATCTTGGTTTCGAGTTGGTATATAGATGGACAAACTCTTTGGGTCGTAATATTGACTATGAAAGATTAATATCGTCTCCTTTTTGATCTTATTGGCCTTATGACCGGTGGCGCACGTATGATTTTTCATAAGCAGTGTCACAATTTGAAGAAATAAATAAATAAATAAATTACTATAGCTGTAAGTGGTGTCATTTATACAATTATCCCCAATATTTTTAGTTTTCTTATATATATTTAATAAAAAAATTCAACGAAGCGGTGTCCCTTAACACTGCATAGGACAAGGTATATATGTCCCTGCTTACATCGGACCTAATATGTTACCGAGAGGTGCATGTGTTCCCTCTTCTAATAAGTAGGAATATATATTAAATTCTTGAATTCTCTCGATATAAAGGATGTTTATAGTTTCTAGTGTAATGGTAATGGTGCTTCAAATATTATTGTGGAATCCCTTATTCGAATTTTTGACTCTGCCACAAATTATATTATAGTACAGCCAGACGTCTCTATAAATGCATCCTTATATAACAATACTTCACTATAAAAGTTAAATTTTTCCGGAACCAAATTTTACGTTCTGTTATAATATATATTTTCTATAGCAGCAATTCGCTATAATATCCAAAATTATCTGAAACAAACAAGACTGTTATAGAAAGATTTAACTGTATTAACATAAAAATTCTATACAATATCAACTTATGCAACTTATTTTTTTTTTTTCTTTTATTCATAATTCATTTGTAATTTGAAGCTTTGAGAGAGATTGGCTAAGGAAAGATTTGAATGTGATTGGATTTGGTCTAATTGGATGGCTGGCCCCTTCAAGCATTCCAGCCATTAATGGCAAAAGTTTAAGTGGTCTCTTTTTTGAAAGTATTGGCACTGAGCTCTCTCATTTCCCTACTGGTCCTGCTGTCACTTCTCAATTCTGGTAATTCCATCATAACTACTCTCAGTTTTATCGTTCATCCATTATTTTATGTGATGCATTTTGATAGATACGTAATTTTAAAAAACTATTTTCAAAATTTATTATTTGAAACGACACACACATACATATATATAATCTCATTAAGAAAAAATTAAAAATAAATTATTTTTAAATAAGAAAAATATTACTCCGTATTCTTTTCGAGACAGATTAAAAGGTAAAAGTACATTACATAAATTGGAATTGATGGAGTAATTGACTACATGTGTAATACAATAATTACAGACTAAGATTTACAAAAAGAGAAAATGTCTAAATCGGTCCCTTAGTTATTGGTTTTTGCTCGATTTTATTACTCCTTGCATCCTAATTTATGTGCCACTATTTGATTTGCCACAGAATTTAAGAATAAAGTAAGACTTTTAAAATTTATAATTTAAAATAAGCTTTACACAATTATGTGACCAGAGATCATTTCATTAAAAGTAAAATAGAAGTATATAGTAGGCGTTTGGACATAAGAATTGTAAAATTCACTATGTTATATGACTTTTAGTGCATTTGGCCTATTTTTTGCAACAAAAAAAAATGAAAATAATCAAGTTAACCAATTCGAAAAGAATAATTAGGCTTTTCTATAATATTTATAGACGAAGTGCTTCGTTACAGATTAATTCTTAATTTTTTCTAAATTTAGATATTGGCTAATTTACAGGCTATGGATGGTCTGTTGGCACTTGGGATTGTTCCTCTGTCTCACCTTTGGGCAAATTGGATTCAAAGGAAGGACTGAGAAATACTTTTAAATGGATTTTTTTTTGTCTGATAATTTGTGTATAATGAAGAATCTTTCAATGTCTTGACTCAATTTTCAGAATATTAGGGGAGACAAACCCCTTCTAATTTTTTATACTTTTATTTACGGGTTTTTTTTTTTTTTACCAGTGATAGGATATATATATAGACAAAGCAGAAAAAAAAGAAAGTAGATGAGATAATAAAGCAATTAAATTGAAGATAAATGGTAATTCGTAAATAATGATGTAGTCAAGAACTGTTTAAGAGATTTGGTGGCCTAAAGTTAAAATATATTAGAAGGCCCTGAACCTTTTTCTTGTAAAATTCATCGAATAATGAGATATACAACAATTTCCTACATAACTTTGGCCTAATGGTTAAGCGCGCAGCATATGATGTGTGAGTTAGATGAAATGCCACGGTTTTAAATTATGTCAAAAATAAAAAACAAAAAAAAAATTTATTTTCTGATGTATGGATCAATCAAACATGAAAAAAAACCCCAGTTAATTTAAAGAAATTGAATTGAAATTGAAAAAGAAATCATCAAAAATAAAAATAAAAATAAGTGTACATAGACGAAGAAAAATTAGAATTGATGAGGAAGGTAAATATACTACACCATTTAAAGTAATGAGAGAAAAAATTTATCGTCATTTACTTACTCAACCATACAACCTCAACCGAATTTAAAAAATGTTAAATTTTGAAATCTCTTATTGATAATAAGTACATAAATTATATGTTGCACATAATATAGTACTTTGTACTTGGACTTTTAATACTTGGGGGGCAGACAAGTAAAAATTGCATTGGGCGACCAAAAACCTGTTTTGTTTTCCGTTTGTAACCGTACCAATTTTTTTTGTTAAAAGCGTTTTAAAAAGACGATTTTCCCTTCAGGATTATTGATAAAACTGCAGACTGCAGGACAAAATTTCGGCATGTTTTGGCATGAAGTTTTAGTAAATAAACTAAATAACTTAAGCATGTTTAGTCTGAAGTTTTAGTAAATGAACTAAATAACTTAAGCATGTTTAGTATGAAGTTTTAGCAAATGAACTAAATAACTTAAACATGTTTAGTATGAAGTTCTGGCAAATGAATTAAATAACTTAAGCATGTTTAATATGAAGTTTTAGCAAATAAATTAAATAACTTCAGCATGCATTAGCAAAATCTCATTAGAAAATTACATACTGCGAGACAAAAACCTAAGCATGTTTAGTCTGAAATTTTCGCAAGTGAACCAAATAATTACAGCATGTTTAAATTGAAATTTTTGCAAATTAACTAAATAATTTCAGCATGTTTAGACTGAAGTTTCGGATAAAACTCATGACAAAACTGTAAACTACAAGATAAATAACTTCAGCATGCATTAGCATGAAGTTTTAGTTTCAATGTAAAACAACTTTATGCTGTATTAGCATGACGTTTTAGCTTCAACATGAAAACATGAGGTTTTAGCTTCAAGGTGAAACAACTTCATGCAAGTGTGATTTTGAAGATAAATCTGGACAAGTTTCTAATTTTTTGATAAAGCTGATGAGGAAGAGGAAGAGATCATTTTTCACGAATGAGGTTGCAAATCACGCGATTTATCAGGGGTATAATTATCATATTATTACGATTTTTTTGTGCATTGACCACCAAATTAATAATTTTTGAAAATAGGGTACATGTTAAAAGGTGGCACAAATATAGAGTACTACTGCTAATTCTTTCATTTGCCTTCCCCTGTCCTGACATATTTTTTTATTAGTTATTCTAAAAGTAATGACATATTTTTATATTTGAAAGAATTTATCATTAAATTTTTATTTTATATTGACACATAAATTTGGAAACACAAAAATAATTCTAGTTCTAGCCAACAACTGAAAATAAAAAGCAATCGACCTTAGGTTTCTTAATAGAATAAACTGTGCCTACTGTGACTTTTGAAAATACAAAGCCCCAAGTAGATCAACTAAGAACAATCTAACCTCGCCATAGAAGATCTGATTTTATAAACTTAAGTACAAATAGCAGTGACACGTTATTTTACTTCAAACAACACTATTTATCTCGAAATTCGAGTAACAATTAAACTTGTATTGAAGATATGTGATCTGAATCAATACCAATTGATAAATAACGAACTAAATAAATGAATTGAATGACAAATAAATCAAACAAGTATTGTGGCAATATATCGACCTCGACAACCTCGGTGATCAAGTATGAAGAACAACAAGAACAGTAGTGATAAATAAATAAATAGAAAGCAGCGTGTATATCATTTCTCAGTGAATGTATGGTGATTACAAATGAATATGGTTCCCCTTTATATAGTAGAGGAATCCTAAATAAGGTACAACTCTAATTGCGGAAATAAATCCCCTGATTAATGTCAATAACCGTTAGCAGTTCAATTTCTTCCGAGATTTCCGGTTACTGATATCTCGTTATTCCGTTACTCGACGTTGGTCATGCCCGGTCTTGATCCTTAGCGGATGCTTTGATCTTTGAGCTTCGTACTTTGCCATCGAGCTCGAACTAGTCCTATCACGAGCTTGCCTTCGAGTCAGCTCATCGAACTCACGAAATCAGCGTGCCTTAGAATAAAATGATAAGAAACGATTTGAGGCTCGATTCCTTGATACCTCGATCATGACGTCATCTTCATGATGTAAGCGATGGATGTGACTGAAACGTCCCATCGTTTCGGTTCTCCAAATCATCAATGCATGTCAGTCGGCGGTCGGCCACTAGCGCCACTGAACCGTCGTCATAACCCTATAAATACCACCTCCTTTATTGAATCAAACTTTACTTCCAAAAATTTTCCTCAAATCTTTTACAAGCTTCTCATCTTCTTTTTATCGCCGCCGGTTATGCCACCGCTGATATCACCGGAACCACTGATTTCAAATATTCCTTCGCCCTTTTTTTACTTACATAAATGGAGAAAACCTCTAAGTCTGTACCGCAGAAGGAAAAGGATTCATCCTCCTCTTCCCGGCCGGTCGGCGATAAAATGCCGATAGAGCCGGCCCCCCAGGAGTGCGTTCCCGGCCTGTGTACTTTAAAAACTGACTCAGGTCGAGAATCCCTTATCGGTACCGGGCCGATGCGAACACGTGTCGATGTACATGTGTCCGGTAACGGAAGGTCATCTCGATTCCATGAAGAGGGACTGCAAAAGGGGTCCCGTGGTCGTGGTGCAAATTCCTGCTCCCGAGTAGAGCATCACTACACACGCGGAGGGGTTCCTAAGTGTTTACACTTATCCCTTCACATTGGGTCCCATCGACCCGATGATCCTCGATTTCTTCAAGAGGTATCAGGTCACCCTCGGGCAAATCCACCCTCCCTATGGTGCATAGTGATATGCGCTTCTTCTCGAGTAAGGCCGAGGGGCTGGAGTTCACTCTGAACCACCTTATGAGGTTGTACCGGCCTTGACTCTATCGAGGGCTGATCAAGCTTTAACGTCAGGCAACGAAGGCCTTATTCTCGAGCATTGATGAGGATAAGGATCGAGGCTGGGTGATCCGATTCATATGGGTGAGGACCCATGATATAATATCGAATGAGAAAATGTCGTTCCCTGAAGTGTGGAATCGCAACCATAAGTAACATATCAA
The DNA here is from genome assembly GCA_005239525.1 of Nicotiana knightiana. NCBI lineage: Eukaryota > Viridiplantae > Streptophyta > Magnoliopsida > Solanales > Solanaceae > Nicotiana > Nicotiana knightiana. Next base: position 44,860 of record ML404224.1, on the reverse strand, counting down.
ACATTAATTTTATCATCTGATTCGGCCCCATTTAATATTATCCTTTATTATGCAGTTGTTCCTTGGATGCCCCAAGCGGTCTCTGGCCTCTAATATTGGGTTAGGAAGCTAGCCTCGACTTCCTCCCACGTCGAACGGGCATGTCGCGATTTGGCAAGGGGCAGATGGGAGGCTAAGAATCATGGTAATGACCTCTTTTATCTTGTTCTGAGATATTTAACTCTACTCCACACGTCACTAATATTCTTTCATGCAGGCCTGACCAAGGATACCATTTTGAGGACCTTGACTGGCGAGGAAAGAACCAAGTCTCCGGCCCCGAAGCCGGGGAAAGACAACAAAAGGAACGGTGCCTCGCAATCCGAGGACCCCAAGCCCAAACCTCGAAGGGTGAGGTGAAAAGTGATAACTCTCACGGTGGAGTCTGCCCAATCCCTGAGAGAGGAGGAAGAAGGGGAGGATGAAAGAGCCTCAACATTGATGGTCCAATCTAGGAGAGCCGCCGAGGTCGCCAAGTCTTCCGAGTTGACAACGGCAGTTGAAACTAAGCCTCGTGCTGAGGAGGCTTCGGAAAAAAATTCAGGTGTAGACCACGAATCTCTAGAGGTCGTGATTATTTCTTGACCGACCACAACTACACCGGATGGGATCGGTTCTGAGATGCAGAGGATCGACTAGAGCGCCCAGAGCGACTTGCTCGGGGCCGTGACAGGCGGTCAATTATCTTCACTCCCGACCTTCTCTGAGGAGGTATTAAGGGAGGCTTGGGATTTGAAGACCCCTAACATTGGCGGAGGCTTGAGTGTAGGTGATCCTTTCCGGGATTGCTTTACTGTGTTCTATTATGCCACCGACATCAGCGATGCCTCACTTCTTCTGGAAGAGGCCCGACATCTCCTTTCTCGGGTAAGCATCAGCCATAACAGTTATCTCTCTTACTCTTCTTTTCTCTAAATCTAACTTATTTTCTCTTTCTTGTATAGGCTTCCGCTAAGTTCCAAGCTGACCTTAGCCAGTGCGAGGCCGATCTTTATAAGGTCTAGGAGGAGAGAAACGCTTTGACGCTGCTTTGTGGCTAAAAGGACGAGGCCACAAAAGAACCTCCAAGGTGAACTGGCCAAGGATCGTGAAGAGGAAGCCAAGCTGGACAAGCAAGTCACCATTCTTTTGGTAAAGTATGGGCTCAACCTAGCTGTGAAGGCTAATACTTTCCTATCTCAGCTACAACAGAAGGTGGAGAGGATCGAGCTGCTCCGAGGAGAGGTAAACCAAGTCAATGCCGATTAAGATCGGTTTAAGGGTAGTATGGACCGCTTGGCTGCAGAAAAAGAGACTTCCTTGGACAAACTATCATCGGTCGAGGTTCAACTTCAGGGCTCTAAAGAGAAACACTCGGCCCAGGCTAAGAGGATCGAGGAGCTTGAAATCGGGCTAGCTGAGGCCAAAGCGGAGATCGAGAAAACAAAGGTCATGGCAGATAAATCCATTGTCGTGTACCGAGCCGATACCGAGGCTTCTCAAACGCAGCTAAGGTAAGCTTCTAATCAGGAGCAATGGAATGTTCACTTGGCAAAATGTCAGTTCCGGAGGGAAACCCTCGAGGAATTCCATGCCCGAGGTTTTTACCTTTCAGAAGAGATTGCTCGAGCCAAAGTTCTTGAAGCCGAAGCCAGGCAGCGTGCCTCATCGGACGATGAAGATGATGATAAAGAGGGCAGCCGAGGCGGACCCGATGAGGGGCCTGAAGAAGAAGGTGCTCCTGGTGAAGCTGCTCCCGAAGGGGATGTCGGCCCCGACTATAGTTAGATTTTAGTTTCTTTTTTCCTTTTGTAAGACCTTGATCGGTCTTTTGTACACACCTTTCGATATATAATAGAATTGTTTTCTTCGAATGCCTTCATAGATTTCAAGTCCAAATATGTTTTCTGCCTTCATTTTGTGAAAATTTTCACTGCTGCAATTTTACTAACCTTAGCTCGAACTCAGAGTAAACCATTAAGTTTTTCAGTTATACGAGGGTAAGTCCTCGAGCTCAGAAATACATTTTATCTCGGGTGGCTTAACCGAATCCTTAAATGTGTGATTTTTATAACTAAGTTCGAGTGAATTTTGAACTTAGAATAAAACAAACCCTTAGCTTTTGTCAAATGATGGGTAAGTTTTGAGCTTACAACAATATACCCCTTAGCGTTTTATGATGAAATTTTGAGCAATAATTGACTTTATTTGAGCTCGGAATAGCGGAACCCTTAGTCCCGAATTGAGTGAGAACAAGGTATCGAACTCCAAATATATTAGTCCTTAGGCTCTTTAGATTGGGATGATTTGGACTCTGAAAATGGCTATTATTTCCCTTTCTCGGCTTAAAGGACTTAGTAAAAATTTCTTTATGCCTTAGCATATACTTTTTACCCATTGGTTATTTTGAGGGTCCGATGATTGGAACCTCTTTTTCCTTTTGTGCCTTAGCGTGTTTATGTTAAGATAGTTTCATACCTCTCGAGGTTTTTCAAAGGTTGATATTATCGAAACCTTTTGGTTTATTCGAAGGCTAATTTTATCAAAGCCCCTTTTCAATCGTTTTGCCGAGGGTAGCGTTTTAACCGGTTTTTCATACTATTTGAAGGCCTTTTGTTTATTGCGGGATTCGGACGTCTCCGACCCGCGTTATGTCGGTCGTAGCCTTTAATATGGCCGTAGCCTTCGGGTATGTCTCTTGGACTTATTTCCCGATAACATTCCAAACTTATTCGAAATGTTAGTCCTCGAGGATGATGGCCTTGGCCTTTATTTCGAGTGGTGCCTCTTTGAGGTCTTGTGCCTTCGAATTTAGATAACTTGAATATGTATTCCTCGTGTGTTCGAAGTATGTTTGCACTTGGCTGTTGAGTCATTTTTCACAATATCATAAGTATGATATTTACATAGTAGAGAATTTGCTTCGAGATACGAGATGTTCGATAAGGAAAGAATGCTTCTTTGAATAATTTATATATGCATACATGTCTTGTCGTTGGGACTCGACTAATCTATATAGACACGGTTCATTCGACCTTTTGTCCCATTACAATTTTTTTCCTATCGAGGCCCATTGATACGAGGTATATTCCTCGAACACATAACATCCGAGGGTGATGCCCCCCAGTATTCGAGGTTGATTGCAAAGAAGCATTGATAAATGTTGAATTATCCTCATGTAGAACATAATTGTTGCCTCGTTAAAAACCTTGTCGGAAAAACCCATTTGGGATTAAAATCTATCTAAGGGAAAACGAGTGCAACGCGTACTTTAAAACCTGAGGTCTCGACATCTTTGGTCGGACTCCTGAAATGAGTACAACAACAACAAGAAGCCCAGTTGATCCCAATATGTGGGGTCTGGGGAGGGTAGTCTGTACGCAGACCTTACCCCTACCAATGAGTTAGTTCTAAATATATATAAAAGAAAGAAAAAGAGAAAGGCATACCGTAACAATAGTATCGCTTGAGAAGTGATATGTTCCAGTTATACGGCAGTGGTTTGCCGCCCATTGTTCCAAGTTTGTAATATCCTTTCCCGACTATGTCGAGGATTTGTTAAGGTCTTTACTAATTAGGGTCGAGCTTGCCTTCATTAAGATATCGAGTGTTGATGGTGACTTTTCTTAGGACTAAGTCCCCGACTCTGAAGTAGCGAAGGTTGGTTCTCCTATTGTAGTACCTTTCGATTCGTCGCTTTTGTGCAGCCATTTGAACGAGTGATGTTTCTCATTTTTCATCTAACAACTCACAACTGGTATTCATGGCCTCGCAGTTTGATTCCTCTGTTGCATGTCGAAACCTGGCGCTGGGCTCTCCGACTTTGATGGGTATCAACGCTTCGGAGCTATAAACTAAGGAAAATGGAGTTGTTCCTGTACTGGACTTCGACGTTGTCCTATATGCCCATAGGACCTCGGGTAATATTTCCCTCCATTTTCCTTTAGCCTCGTCCAACCTTTTCTTTAAGTTTTATATAATAGTCTTGCTTGTTGATTCGTCCTGCCAGTTCCCACTGGGGTGATATGGTGTTGATAATATCCTTTTTATTTTATGATCCTCGAGGAACTTCGTTACCTTGCTACCAGTGAACTGTTTGCCATTCTCGCATACTGTTTATGCGGGTATTCCAAATCGACATGCGATGTGATCCCATATGAAATCTATCACTTCTTTCTCCCTAACTTTTTCGAAGGTTTGTGCTTCAACCCGTTTAGAGAAATAGCCAGTCATAAACAAAATGAACTTAGCTTTACCTGAGGTCGATGGCAGAGGGCCGATGATGTCCATCCCTCATTTCATGAATTGCCATGGGGATAGGACCGAGTGAAGTTGTTCGCGGGGCTGGTGGATCATCGATGCCAGCCTTTGACATTTATCGCATCTTCGAACGAACTCCTTAGAGTCTTTTTCCATGCTATCCCATTAATATCCTGCTCTGACGACCTTGCGAACTAGTGACTCGGCACGAGAATGGTTCGCACAAGTGCCTTCGTGGATTTCTCATGGAACATAGTCAGTAACTTCCGGTCCTAAGCAAATTGCCAATGGTCCATCGAACGTCCTTCTGTATAACGTTTCATATAATGTGAAACGAGCGGCTTTAGTCCGTAAAGCCCTCGATTATTTAGGATCCGATGAGAGCTTTCCGTTCTTCAAGTACTCGATGTATTTATTTCTCCAGTCCCAGGTAAACTTGTAGAATTTATTTCGGCATGCCCTTCCTCGATCATAGATCTCGAGAGTTGGACGCTAGTCCCCGAGCTGATCTCATCTTTTTTGACTGATAGCCCCAAATTAGCAAGTGCATCGGCCTCGATGTTTTGTTCTCGAGGTATATGTTTTAGAGTCCATTAAATTAAAACGGTGCAAGGTTACAACAATTTGCCTAAGTACCTTTGCATCCTATCCTCTCGAACTTCGAAAGTTCCGTTTACCTAGTTCACTACCAGTAAAGAGTCGCACTTAGCTTTAACGACTTCTGCTCCCAAGCTTTTAGCTAGCTAGAGACTTGCAATCATGGCCTCATACTCGGCCTCGTTGTTAGTCAACTTGGAAGTTTTAATGGATTTTCTAATACTGCTACCCGTGGGTGGCTTCAAAACAATTCCGAGTCCGGACCCTTTCACGTTCGAGCACCGTCCTTGAAGAGAGTCCACACCCTCGATGATGTACCTGATTCTAGTAAAAGTTCCTTTTCCACTTCAGGTATGAGGGTTAGCGTGAAATCGTCCACAGAGTCTGCCAAAATTTGAGACTTGATGGTCGTTCGGGGTTGATATTCAATATACCCGTTGAGTTCGACGGCCCATTTGGCCAATCGGCCTGATAACTCGGGCTTGTGCAAAACATTACGGTGTGGGTAAGTGGTTGTCACGCATATGGGATGACATTGGAAATATGGTTTTAACTTTCTAGAGGCACTTATTAGTGTAAGTGCCAATTTCTCTAATTGGATACCTAGTTTCAGCATCTCCTAAAGTTTGACTTACGTTATAAACAGGAAACTGCGTACCTTGCTCTTCTCGAACTAGGACACCACTTACCGCGATTTCGGACAATGCCAAGTATAAGTAAAGCTTCTCATTTGCCTTCGGAGTGTGAAGCAGAGGTGGGCTCGATAAGTATCGCTTCAATTCTTCCAATGCCCGTTGGCATTCCGGAGTCCATGCAAAATCATTTTTCTTGAGTAAGGAGAAAAACCTGCGGCTTCGATTCGATGACCTCGAGATGAATCAACCCAAGGCAGTTATCCTTCCGGTTAGCCTTTGTACGAATTTTGCGCTATATACGACGGTGATGTACTCGATGGCCTTGATCTTTTCGGGGTTGATTTAGATTCCTCGATTTGATACCATGAAGCCGAGGAATTTGCCCAAACCGACCCCAAAAGCACATAACTAGGTGTTGAGCTTCATGTTGTACTTCCTTAAGATTTAGAACGTTTCCTGCAAACGATCCAAATGGTCCTCTGCACGCAGGGACTTAAATAGCATGTCGTCAATGTAAACTTCCATTGATTTACCTAATTTTCCTTCGAATATTTTGTTGACTAGGCGTTGATATGTAGCTCATGCATTTTTTTAGCCCAAAGGGCATTACATTATAGAAATATGGTCCATACTTAGTGATAAAAGAATTCTTTTCTTGGTCTTCTGGGTCCATTTGGATTTGATTGTACCCAGAGTAGGCATCGAGAAAAGTAAGGATCTCGTGGTCGGCCGTGACATCGATCATACGATCGATGTTAGGCAATTGAAAAGAATATTTCGGACACGCTTTGTTCAAGTCCTTATAGTATACACACATTTTAAGTTTGTTCCCCTTTTTTGGGACTACGACTACATTAGCTAACCATTCGGGGTATTTTACCTCCCGAATGGTTCCTATATTGAGAAGTTTAGTAACCTCGAATTTTACGAAGGCATGCTTTACCTCAGACTGGGCCTTCTCTTTTGCTTCACCAGTATGAACTCCAAGCTCAGTCGATGTTTCGTTATCTCCGGTAGGATTCCTGTCATGTCTATATGGGACCATACAAAGCTGTCCATGTTATCAATAAAAAATTGAATGAGTTTTTTCCTGAGTTCGGGGGTTAACCCCGTTCCCAGGTATACCTTTCGTTCGGGAAGGCACTCGATCAGTATCACCTGTTCCAGCTCTTCAACTGTTGACTTGGTTGCATCTTATTTTTCGGGAACAACAAAAGTTTGAGGAGTTAGAAAATCCTCCTCCTCCTCTTCTTCTTCTTCTTCTTCTTCTTCTTCTTCTTCGTCTACTACCTGTTTCTCCGATTCGGTCGAGGCTGGGGCAGTGATTGTTATTTGGCTGCCTGCTAATCTTTGATGCTCGATTTTTCTGAAGTCGATGGTGCTGATATTGGCATTACCTCATCGACTGCAAACATTTCCTTTATAGCATGTTGTTCCCCGTAAACCGTTTTCACAACATCCGTCATTGGGAACTTCATCATTTGGTGTAGGGTCGACAGTAGTGCCCTCATGTTGTGGATCCAAGGCCTTCCGAGCAGCGCATTATATCTCATGTCGCCTTCGATGACATGGAATTCAGTATCTTGGATAGTTCTAACCACGTTCACTGGTAGGATAATCTCCCCCGGTTGTTTCACTGGCCATGTTAAAGCCGTTTAGGACCCGAGATGCAGGTACAATTTGATCTGGTAAGCCAAGCTGCTCCACGACCCTCGATTTGATGATGTTTGTTGAGCTACCTAGATCCACTAGAACACGTTTAACTTGAACTTTATTCAACAAAATAGAAATTACTAGGGTGTCGTTGTATGGCTCAGAATGTCTTCTGCTTCTTCATCATTGAATGATAAAGTGCCTTCGGGCACATAGTCTCGAATATGTTTCTCTTGGTGATAGATACCTTAGTGCGTTTGAACATAGGTCTTTGTGGGACGTCGACTCTGCCTATGATCATATGAATGACATGTTGAGGTTTTTCTTGTTCGTTCTTTCTGTTGGCGTCTCTTTCTCTTAAGTGATTTTTAGCTCGATTGTTGAGGGACTCTCGAAGATGACCTTCGTCGAATAGTTGAGCTACCTCCCCCCTCAGCTGCCTACAATCTTCGGTCCTATGACCATGTGTGCCATGCTATTTTCACATTAAATTTGGGTTCCTTTAAGAAGGATCAGTCTGTATAGGTCTGGGCTACCTCGTATCTTTGATCCTTCCTGTAGCCGATACAATCCCCGATGCATCGACGCTGAAATTGTACTCCGATAGCCGTGGTGCTTTTGTGGGATCTATATATTTGTCGAAGCCAATTTTACTCGTAAGTCCCCGAGAGTTTTGCCATTGATCACTTCTTCGATCGTTCAGGGCGGAGAGGCGTCTCAAACCGTTATTCCTTCAATCTGCGATATATGGATGGTACCGATCTTTATTCGGCCTTGGGTCTCTATCAATGTCCCTTTGGTTTTTACTTTCGACCGATTTGGATGTACTGAACCGGAAGGGGCTCCCAACTGGTCGTCTTCAACCCTGATCTTCGATTGATATCAGTTGTGGACATCCGCCCAAGTTACAGCTGGATACTTGATCAAATTTTGTTTCAACTGACGTGATGATACCGAACTCCGTTCATTCAACCCTTGTGTGAAATCCTGAACAACCTAATCATCAGTGGTGGAAACTCCATGCGTTCCATTTCGAATCGAGACACGAACTCCCTTAGCACCTCGTTATCCCCCTGTCTTACTTTGAAGAGGTATGATTTCCTTGTTGCAATTTTTATGGCCCCGATGCGTGCTTTTACGAAAGAATCCGCCAATATGGCGAATGAACTGATAGAATTCAGCGGCAAGTTGTGATACTAAATCATAGCTCCCTTCGACGGGGTCTTTCCAAATTTTTTCAACAGCACAAACTCGATTTCGTCATCCTCTAAATCATTACCCTTAATGGTGCACGTGTAAGAGGTAACATGCTCATTGGGGTCAGTGGTCCCATTGTATTTGGGTATGTCAGGCATACGGAACTTCTTTAGAATGGGCTTCGGAGCCGCACTCGAAGGGAACGGTTTTTTTCACAAACTTCTTCGAATCCATTCTCTTTTTTGTTTGTGTTTTAAGCTTAACGTTCCATATATTCATTTTAGTCTTGTGTTTTCATAGGGGTAGTTTCGTAGAAGTGGTAGATCCATTCTAGTTCCTGCTCTTGTTTCTGCTCTGGTAGTCTCTCATTTGAGTTGTTTTTAGCTCTCGGGTCCGTAGCTTGTAGCCCTTCGTTCCTGTTTTTGGTTCTTAGTGGTAGTGTTTACCTAATACCTTTTGCTTATAGTGGCGGTAGTGAACGATGTGAGAGTAAGGTCATGTCCTCGGGTGGGGCTGGGGGTGGGGTCCAAGGGTGGGAAGG